>JASDQU010739743.1:95096-106850 GCA_032191745.1 Picea mariana | reverse complement strand
GCTAAGCAAAAGCTACACCAAAAAAATTTGCAGGTACAAAAGATTGAAGACAACGGAAAGACAGAATTCCAAAAAGAATTCATTCTTACACCTTACAACTATTTTGCATGGAAGGAGAAAATAGCCATACATCTTCGATCCAGAGGGTTGTATAGGTTAACCATGAATACAGATACAGAGCCGACATCAACCATAGAAAAATCCAAGTACTTAAATCGCATGGATGAGGCACTCGAAACAATTTGCAGTCTTCTCCTTTTTCATATATCTTATTATAAGACTCCCAATGAAGCCTAGACCATCTTGGAAGGGGTCTTTGGAAAAAAGGATGAGATGATGGGACACATTCTGGAGGTGGAGCTGCTCACATTGGATCCAAAAAGCTTCAAGAATATCCAAGATTTCTTTACAAAATTCAAGGATTTACTGTTGCAAATCAAAGCTTGCGGGGTTGATAAATCGAAGGAGGAGAAACAAATGGTTCTCACCATTCTATCCAAGCTTGGTCTTGAATTCTTTGTATTCATATCTACATTCCATATTGTCAGATTTGCCTCTGGAGCCACCTGGAAGATGCCTTCTCTTGAGGACTTTATCGAATCCCTGACACAAGAGCAAACCAAGCTCATCAACATGGGTGCAATAAAAGGCCCAAGGGTGCATGCACTCACTGTGCATGATGGCAGCCACAAATATAAAAATCTAAAGATAAAGATAAGTGAAAATCTCATGCACATACGAAGAAGGAAGGGTACACAAAACCCTTCACCGATGCCTTCGGATCCAAAGGAGAAAAGGGAAGAAAATGAGAGAAATGCATATACTGTCACAAAGGATTCCATTCGGAATCTGCATGCATGAAAAAACAAATAGATCTGATGTCTCAGATACTTCAGAAAAACAACCTTGGAGATCGCATCCCCGAGGGTTCAAAGAAGAAGAAGCTAGAAGATCTATATTCCAAGAAAGGCAATTCTAGCCATGCCTTGATTGCCATCAACTCCTCTTTGGATGCTTGGATCGTAAACTCAGGAGCATCACATCACATGGTATCCTCAGAAGTAGTATATTCTTCTTTGGATGAATGAAAAGGTCCACCCATTCTGATGGGGGACAGCTCTTCTTTCAAAGTCTCCGGCAAAGGAAGGATTGAACTCACCAACGGAAGTTTCGAGAATGTGTTGCATGTTCCCAAGTTTTTTGTCAACCTTCTCTCCATGTATCATATGACGAATTCTGGCACCGGAAAGAGATTCGTATTCACACCAAATGTCGTGGACATCTACGACATGCAAACCAACTCTAGGGTTGCAACTGGTGAGGTAAATCATCAGTCTAGATTGTATACATTTTCTGAATTCATTGAACCTGATTCTACTTTATTGCTTACGCATGTTGATGAAAGTAGTAGGATATGGCACAAAATATTTGGACTTTGAATTTCATATACATGCAATAGATTAGAAAGCACAAATTAGTTGATGGTCTACCAGACATCCATTTATGCAAGGGAGTATGTGAGGGATGTCTTCTCGAAAAACACCCTCAAGAGAAATTCAACAAGGGAAAGTCTCGGCGAGCTTCTACACCTTTAGATCTAATCCACAGTGACCTCATGGGTCCTTTTCCACATCCTTCTATCAATAAAGTGAGGTTTGTTCTCATTTTTGTTGATGATTTCTCACATTTTACATGGATCTACTTTCTCAGGCAAATCCGAGGTCTTTCAACACCTCAAAGATTTCAAAGCTTTGGTTGAGACACAATCTGAAAAGAAGATCAAAGTCCTCTGAACTGATAACGGGGGAGAGTATGTGAATCATGAGATCCACAATATTTTCTATGAGGCAGGGATTCAGTTGCAGCATACAGTTCCCTACACTCCGCAGCAAAACGGAGTTGCTGAGCGGAAAAACTTATCTCTAAAGGAGATGGCATCTTGCATGTTGCTTGCAAAGTCACTACCACAAAGACTATGGGCCGAAGCACTTAACTATGAAACATACATCCAAAAAAAATCTCCCCATAGATCTGTCAAGGATAAGACCCCCTACGAGGCTTGAAGCGGCCTCAAACCGGAAGTGACCCACTTTCGTATTTTTGGTTCACGTGCATGGGCTAGGATTCCCTCTGAAAAGAGGAAGGCACTTGATCCACAGAGTACTAAGTGCATTTTTGTTGGATACCCCGATGGTGTGAACGGATATCGACTTATTGATCTTTCCTCGAACCGACTCATCATTGAGCATAGTGTCCAATTCGAGGAAAGTGTCTCGCATGTACCTCAGCAGCCGCATGCAGACACCTTCACTGTTCCACCTGTCCGAGATGATGAGCATGCACATGCCGACTCTTCTTCAAATGAGAGTTCTGATTCAAAGGACTCGGAGGATTCAGATTCAGATTCAGAGTCAATACAGCCAGATGCAGAGTTAGAGCATCCAGATGCAGTTGCAGAGCCAAAGAAGAGGCCCAAGTGGGCACAAACTACTCTTAAGGATGCAGGGGATCTTGTCAGTGATCCAACCGATACTAGGAGGACTTGATCTGATTTCAAGGAGCCTCATGTTGCACTCACTGCCACTGAACCATTGCCTTCGAGGCATCTTTTCTTGGTTTAGTCTTTATATCCACAGTCTTATGGCAAGGCTGTTAGAAATCCCTTTTGGGAATCTGCCATGCAGGAGGAGTACAACTCCCTCCTCGAGAACCAGACTTGGGATCTGGTTCCCCTTCCTTTTGGGAGGAAACTTGTCTGATGTAGATGGGTTTACAAGACCAAGAGTGCAGTGGATGGATAGATCAGTAGATACAAAGCCATGTTTTTCGCTAAAGGCTTTCAGTAGGTTCATGGTATTGACTATGATGAGACCTTCGCTCCAGTACGAAGATGGATTCCATTCGATTATCCCTTACCATTGCAGCAGCCAAGGGATGGGAAGTCCATCAGATGGAAGCGAAGAATGCATTTCTTCATGGTGATCTCTCTGAGGAGATCTACATGGAGCAACCCTAGGGATTTATGCAGGACTCATCTTTGGTTTGTCGACTGAAGAAGTCATTTTATGGCCTCAAGTAGGCTCCGAGGGCCTGGTATGCCAAGATGGACTCCTACCTATTGTCACAAAACTTTGTACGTTGTAAATCAAACCCAAATGTATACATGCTCAGGACGTTTGATTCACTTCTACTTTTAGTTATGTGTGTTGATGATTTGTTGATCACCGGTTGCTCGACTTCAGCGATTGCTTCAGTCAAGAGGATTCTTCATGACAGGTTTTTGATGACGAACATCAGTCCGCTACACTTCTTCCTTGGACTTGAGATCAGTCAGGATGCATCAGGCATCAAAATTTCTCAAGCCAAGTATGCACGAGATCTCCTTGAGATATTTCACATGACAGACTGCAAGTCTGCTCCGACTCCTTTCCTGTCAGGAGTCAAACTTGAGGATGGCGGGGAGACTCCACTGGTTGATAGCACACTATACATACATCTAGTGGGGAGCTTGTTGTATCTCACACACTCCAGACCAGACCTCTCATATGCAGTTGGTGAAGTTTCCAGGTTCATGCAGGAGCCGCATGAGCTACATTGGAAAGCTGAAAAGTGTATCCTTCGATACGTATAGGGCACCATCACCTTTGGGATTCATTATGCAGCAGACACTACATTAGATCTCATTGGGCTTACTGATTTCGACTGGGTTGGCGATAGCATTGATCGCAAGTCCACATCTGGTTACTCACTTAGTCTTGGTTCCGGGCCTATCTATTGGTCGAGCAAGAAGCGAGTTGCCATTGCTCTATCTTCAATTGAGGCAGAGTACAAAGGGGTAGTTAACATAACCATTTAGGATATGTGGCTACAACATTTTCTCACTGAGTTGGGCATTCAGTTTCATCAGTCGATCGTCATCTGGTGTGACAACCAAAGCACTCTGAAGTTCTGCAGAGATCCAGTTCAGAGGCAACGGACAAAGCACATCGAGATCCACATGCACTACATCCAGGACTTAGTACACGAGGGGATCATCGACTTATAGTTCTATCCTTCAGCAGAATAAATGGCAGACATTTTCACCAAGACCTTCATTGAGTAGAAATTCCATTCTCTGGGAGGTCATCTTGGAGTGAAGGACACAGTTGCCTAGCAACTGTAGTTCTTATTTTTACATACATTGTACCTTGAGGGGTGGGGGGTTTCCCATGAGGTTTTTCCTCTTTCCTCACTTTATTTTCAGTGTATCTTTTGTACTTGGGTACCTAACATGGCCTCGTTGACGGGACCCAATCTTTATTTTCACCATAGTGATGTTCAGGGGGGATGTTGGAGTTACTTCAAACACACCTAGGATTTATTTTTCCTAAGGTTTTTATTTGTTTATTATTCATAATTAGTAATTATCCAGTCTCCTATATTTTAGGAGAGAATATTCCACCTTGAGAATATTCCCTTTCAGTTGACACTTCAGTTTGACTATTTGAGTTGAGTTTAGATGTTTCATTGGGATCATCACCATGCTGATTCGACCTTGTCTTGGTATCATCACCAAAGTGGCGCATTAGCCTTGATTCCCTGAGTTAACTCCTCACTACTCTGTGTTCAGTCAGTTAACTGAAGACTAGTTGACTAGTTAACTCAACTAGGTGGCAATTCACTCTCATAACTGCCTGAGAGACTAGAATAGGTGGAAGTTCACTCCCATAACTGATATTGTGTGTCCAGATCACTCTAGACCACCACTATGGCGACTTGGTTCACCTCAAGTCTAACTCATTGAGTTATACAAAGTATATCATGTGTAAATTATTCATTATTCACAACGGTTAATGAGAATTATTTCCATTCTTTCTCTCCTTCTTCTTTTTCCAATTCTCTCTGCAAATGTGTGTATCATTGTTTAGCTAGATCTATTCTGTGCAGGTCAACACATTTACATCTCCTAATCCCAATCTTTCTTTAGAATGTCTTGAAATCATCTGAGGTGTACTCTCCCGCTTAGTTATGAGGTTGACATTGGTCCACACACATTTGAGTGAACGATGTCCAAAATTTATTTTTCTTACCACGCTTCCTTTTGAATTGGTAATTGTTGAGATCACCTGTGTCACAACTTGATGGATTCATCTGCTCCATGTTTGCAACTGTCACTCTAGCTCCTTCTCAAAGCTATCACTTGTGACCTGCTCGGAACAAGAATAACAAGAGAAAAAGTATTTCCAATAACATTTTCATACAAACATATCTATGGTAACTAGGATCATAGGATTACCAAGGTGACCTTCCTGGGAACAAGAAATATCTCCTAGAGGAGATGTTAGTTAATTTTGCAAACAAGTGCAACAAACATCAATATCAATATTACTTACATGCAACCAAGTATACCAAACAGTAATATAACCTTTTAAAGATTGTTATCACAACTATAGCAACTATCAAACTTGATATGAGCAAATTGAAACTTAACAATTTGATCAATCGAACCTAGAACCTGGAGCCTCAACTGCTTATTCCTCTGAATGTACTGAATCCAAGATCACTTCTTGGACAAGGTCTCTTGTACATTCCCTTTGAAATTTGCAGCATCGTTCAACTTGTCTTCTAATCTAAAACTAGACACCATCTTGACAAGAAGAGGTTAGAAACTGAATAAAATAGGTTCAATTATTAGAACAAGTTAGAAACACTGAAATTTCAACTTTGACCACAAAATCAATTTTTACCAAAAGTCAACTTTTAACTTTGACTTTGACCAGTCAACCTTTGACTTTAACTTTGACCAAAAACTCAAACTTGACATTTTTTCTAGCTGACAGTACCAAGAGGTGCACTAGGCTAAGGCGCACTAGAATTTCCAAGAATTATGCCAAAATTCTCAGTTGAATTGTCCAAAGAGTTAGGTTAGGGTTTGTTGCAGCTGCAAAATTAGAAACCATATTTGCAGTTGCAACTGGTGCCACAATGAGATTAACAAAGAACTGCCACTTTACCTTCTAGCAGTTAGACTATCTTGAATTTGGTGTGGGCCCATAACCTGTTAAAATATTCGATGTGTTCATTTAACCATAGACAATATCACAATATTGTCACCTAACCATAGGCACAAAACCACCCCCGAGCACCATAACCTTTGACAGATAGAATGATTCTGGAAGCAACACTAGAACCAATAGATAACCAGGAGAGCGCATATTTCTCCAAAGATAGCGCACCATATAGAAAGTCCCAAACCACGGACTAAAACCAGTTCCCAACTGCAGTAGTCATAGTTGCACTTCTTCCAAGACATTGCCAAGAATACCACCAATATATTCCAAGACGTCACCAAGAGATACTAGAAGATAGGGTGCATATCTTAGGCTATATAGCACTAGAGAGAGAGACCAAGAACTACCCCAGAAGATCCACCTTCCATCCTTGTAGTTGCGGCTCCAAACCTGTGCCATACTTGAGAGAGTGAGTGAGGTACTGAGTACAAATGAGCTAGATCATCTCTTATTTATAGCGGTTCTTGTCACTTGTTTGGGTCGACTTGTCCTTTTAGAAGCTAATACTTTAATATTAATTATTTTACTAAGCTGACTTGTCTTCTAGGGTTTTTATACATTTGTTTAGGGTTTCTCTTGCTTCCGAAATATTATATTCTAGCCAAAGGTTACACATGGAGGTTAATACCTCTCGCAGCTACCATAATATCAACAAGATGGAAAACTCTACATCATGAGAGAAACCAAACAGTGTCAGAGTACACCAATATCTTCCATACATTACACTCAAAACTGGGTATCAGAGACTTTGAGTGGCACTTGGTTTTGAAGTACCGTAATGGAATAAACAAGTACATCCAAATAGAGATGTTGTTCTTGTACATATCCTCATTGGGAGCCTCTTATCAATATGTTGTCAAAATCAAGCAAAATTTTAACCAAAGGAATAAGCTGGAGTTTGGTTATGCACATCTGTCACAACAAAAGCATGGTAAAGGTGGCCCAAACTCATAAAACAAAGTATCGATCAATGATAGTCAACCTCATGATAACAAATCCAATGAGTATTCAAAGAAGGGTAAAGGGAATTAGAAGAAGACCACTGGAAAGTGGTGTGAGTTCCACAAAATCCTCTAGCACAACATTGATGAATGTTGCTCCAAAAATCATCATTGGTCGGGATGAAAGAAAAATAATTAGACTCTAGCTCAGACTCAGACTTTGATTTAGAGCAAGATAAGGGAAATCATATCATTAGCCCAGAACCCAGTGGTACCATTACAACTGGAAAGATCCAACCAAAAGAGTTTGAGGAGCCTGAGGAGGGAGAGCACCTCTTTCATTCACAGATGTGGGTGAAGGGGACTCCACTACCTTTCGTTGTTCATAGTGGTAACTAAAAAAACCTGATTTTGTGTGAGGTCATCAAGAGATTGAATTTGTTGACAACACCACAACCCCAACCATACACCATCGGTTGGTTGAGATGGGGAGGAGACCTCTACATCATCCAACAATGTCTCCCATCCTATTGCATTAAGCCCTTCAAAAATGAGGTACTGTGTGATGTTGCCCCACTTGAAGTTTGTAATGTTCTTTTAGGACAACCATATATGTGTACACCTCATGTTGTTTATGAGTCCAGGCCTCGTAGTGTCATTGTTGCTTTTGGAGGCCATCTCTAAAGGGTACTAGATGTAGTCTTGACTACTGCAGTTTCCTTGATCTCAGCAAAGCAATGACGAAAGGTAATCTCTCAAAACATAAAAAAAAAATCATATTCATGTTTTGATCAGAAGGCGAATGGAAGGTCACTGTGATTTCCATCACCTCAACATAAGACCTATCTACATAGTAGAAGCAAATGGACAAGATTGTAAAGGAATACATTTATATATTCACTTCCCCTACAGAGGTGCCTTTGCACTACCATGTCAAAAATTCAATTGAATTGATATATGGTGCTCCTTTGCCTAATGGCCTGATATACAGACGCTCTCTTCTGGAGAATGAGGAAATAAAACATTAAATTCATGAGCTCATCCAAAAGGGCCACAATCGACCAAGATCCTCACCTTGTGGAATCCCAATTGTATTGGTACAAAATAAGGATAGGACATGATGACTCTATATTGATTACAAAACCCTAAACAAGATCATTGTTAAGAACTAATACCCAATCTCGTGTATTGATGATCTTCTTGATCAACTTGAGGGTGACAAGTTCTTTAGTAAGTATAGTCTGAAGTGAGGCTACCAGTAGGTCTAGATTGAACAAAATAATGAATGGAAGACTGCCTTCAGGTCTAAAGAAGGACTTTTTGAGTAGTTGGTCATGCCTTTTGGATTAATTAATGCTCCAGTAACATTCATGAAGATGATAGATGATATATTGTGATCGGTCACGGACTCTTTTGTGGTTGTATATTTGGATGAAAACCTCATCTTTAGTAGAACTTAGGCATAACATTTGCAGCAGAATTAGCATATATGAAGCACTCTACGACAACACAAGTTATATTCCAATCATGAGATATTCTCATTTGGCATATAGAGGATTCAATATTTAGGATACATTTTGGATGAACATGGCGTACATGTCGACCCACCAAAATCCAAGTCTTTCATGATTGTCCATCCCTGACAACTCTAATAGAGCTCTTATATTCTTGGGCCTTGCCAACTTCTATCATAGGTTTGTGTTAGGGTTGTCTCATATCACTTAGTCCTTAATCCAAGTGAACAAGGGTGGTGTTAAAGCCAATTTTTCTTGGTGTGAGTCACAACATAAAGCATTTCAGTATCTGAAACACCGCCTCTTCTTGGTACCAGTCCTCACTCTACCAGACCTGCAACAACCATTTGAGATTGAGACAGATGCCTTCGACTATACTATCAGTGTAGTCCTCACTCAACATGGACATATGGTGGCCTATCACAATGAGACACTCTTGAATATTATTCACAGGTCTCCCACCTATGACAAGGAAATGTACTCCATTGTGCAGACATGTCGATGGTGGAAGAATTATATTTTGGGAAAGGAAACAATCGTCCATATTAATCACAATCCTTTGCAACTTATGCAAACGAAAGGAAAGTTACAAAATGACCACCATCAAAAGTGGTGCACGTACCTGCAACAATTCCACCTAAACATTAAGTATAATAAGGTAAAAATAAATCATGTCATAGACTGCCTCAGTTGGCCCTTGGATCTAACCATGGTTCTTAACTCCTATGGGCACGAGACCTCCTGATGGCCCCAATTGTATGACAGTGGCCCCAACTTTGCTACTACATATTAGACACTAGGTGCAGGTAAACAAGTTCCAAACTTTCACCTCCAAGATGCACTTTTGCATTACCTAGTCCATMTTTGTGTTCCTTCAAGTGAGCGTGCAAATGCTAATTCC
Source organism: Picea mariana (assembly GCA_032191745.1). Classification (NCBI taxonomy): domain Eukaryota; kingdom Viridiplantae; phylum Streptophyta; class Pinopsida; order Pinales; family Pinaceae; genus Picea; species Picea mariana. The sequence goes on along the minus strand of JASDQU010739743.1, from coordinate 97,444 downwards.
AGAGGCACATTGGTGGTAGGGCACTTCGATGTGGAGAATATAGTAGTATTAATTCAAAAGTATTTCTACTGGCCAAGACTCTTGCAGGACGTTAGAAAGTATATCAGATCGTTCACTGCYTATGTCATTGCTAAGTTTGTCATTAAGAAGCAAAGGTTGTACACTCCTCTACCTACCCCAGACAATCCTCGTGATTTAGTCTCCATGGATTACATGTCAGGTTTTTGATCCACCAAGCATAGTAATGATTGTGTCTTTGTGTTTATCAATCAGTTCTCTAATATGGCTATTTTGGCACCATGTAAGAAGAGTATCGAAACCGAAGCCATTGTTAAGATCTTCTTTGAGTGTGTTTTGGTTCATTTTCGGATACCATGGACCATTATTTCAAATAAGGATAGTAGGTTTCTTGGTACCTTCTATTCCAACATGTGGTCTCTGATGAACACCAAACTGACAAAATAGACTACCATCCACCCCCAAATAGATGGACAAATAGAAGTGGTCATTAGGATGATTGTGCACATCCTACGCATTTACATCTCCAAGCATCCACGTACATGGGATGAGAGCCTTCCATTTGTTCAGCATATCTACAACAAATCCCACCACAACTTTGTTGGTCACAATGCTTTTCAAGTGTGGTTGGTGTTACAGACATTGGCCCCCATTGATGTAGTTCTACCCATTGCATATTCACAGAAAGAGTCCTCCCATGCTCAAACTGAGGCAGATAGAGAAAAAAAATTAATTGAATAGATCCAACACATCCAACAACAGATTGATGATATCCTACAAAAATCCAATTCCAAGTACAAGCAATGACATGACCAACATCAAGTTCCACATAAGTTTCAGGTTCGTGAAAAGGTGTGGTTGCATTTGTAGAAAGAGTGCCTCATAGGCCCCCATCAGAAGCTCAAATGACTTTGATATGGCCCTTACATCATCATGAAGGTTGTGGATGAGAATGGTTTTGAATTGAGTATTCCCCCTTTCCTTCGCTTGCACCCAATATTTACTTTGTAGCTACTTCAACCATATTTTCCACCTCTGTTGGACACCTTGAAGGTTGATAAGCATTTGGCCCCTACAAAACTCAATCATGACTACATTGATTAGGATATAGTGAATCAGATCATGGAAATTAAGATGAAGGGCACCTTCCAACAGAACATACAACTCTATCAGGTTGTCAAAGCAGGACAATTTCTTCATTGTGACAAGTGTCTCACTGAGAGTCAAAATCAGCAAAAGTTTCCTTGTCTAATGAGGGAATTTGATGCAATGGGGACCATTGATTCCTAATGGGGTGTTTAGTTCTAATTGATGATGTCAATCAGAGTTTAATTTAATGTCAACCCGGGAAGGTAAACTTAGAAGTGCCACCTATAGGTCTAGAAAGATTTCTAATTTGTCTGAGATCTTTGGTTCTTTTACAAGAACATATTCAACAAGATCTCTTCCAACAACTAAACAAACCTAGATCTAACATTCATCGAGATCCTAAGGTTCTCTTACAAGAACACTTGAATTTTAGGATCTCCTCCAATATTAGAACATCTAATAAAAACTTTGAAAGMTGAAATGAAACAAATCTAAATCTAATAATTGTATGAGGTCTTACGGTTCTCTTACAGGAACACTTTCAAATAAGACTCTTCCAATATTAGAACATTTAACAAAACTTAAGAGCTAAAACCAAACAAACCTAAATCTAATAATTGTCTAAGATCTTATGGTTCTCTTACAAAAACACTTTCAAATAAGATCCTTCCAGTATTAGAGCATTTAAAAAGACTTAAAAACTGAAATCAAACAAAAACATAAATTAATCTATACCTAAAATAAGCAAATCAGCATGCAAGTGAGGCCATGGGGGCCCTCCATAACTCCACAAGCACACCACTTCAAAGGAGACTCAGATGTAGAAGCAAAATCGAAGTATGATTCTTTATTTCAAAATGTCCATTACAAACCAACTCTAAGATTACAAGCTTACCAATGAAGGAGGTAACACTGCTATTTATACAAGAGCTCTGATAACAAACTCATAAATGTGATCCACTAATCTCTCTTTAGTTCCATACATCTCTCAACCATCTAGACACATAACCCTATCATCCATGATATTCTCCATGAGGTCCATGATCTCCTCCATGATCTTCTCAATAATCTCTTCCATGATCTCCTCAAATTCGAATTTGAACATAGAGTGCCACATAAAGGTGCCTAGGAAGCTTCTTTTGTACCTACACATGTTAACAAACTCATTCTTATTGTTAGGTATAAGTATAAGCATATTATTTTCTAAAGTTTAACCACAAATCCACTTAAAAATGTTAAGA
>JASDQU010739743.1:75619-94996 GCA_032191745.1 Picea mariana | reverse complement strand
CTAATAATTGTATGAGGTCTTACGGTTCTCTTACAGGAACACTTTCAAATAAGACTCTTCCAATATTAGAACATTTAACAAAACTTAAGAGCTAAAACCAAACAAACCTAAATCTAATAATTGTCTAAGATCTTATGGTTCTCTTACAAAAACACTTTCAAATAAGATCCTTCCAGTATTAGAGCATTTAAAAAGACTTAAAAACTGAAATCAAACAAAAACATAAATTAATCTATACCTAAAATAAGCAAATCAGCATGCAAGTGAGGCCATGGGGGCCCTCCATAACTCCACAAGCACACCACTTCAAAGGAGACTCAGATGTAGAAGCAAAATCGAAGTATGATTCTTTATTTCAAAATGTCCATTACAAACCAACTCTAAGATTACAAGCTTACCAATGAAGGAGGTAACACTGCTATTTATACAAGAGCTCTGATAACAAACTCATAAATGTGATCCACTAATCTCTCTTTAGTTCCATACATCTCTCAACCATCTAGACACATAACCCTATCATCCATGATATTCTCCATGAGGTCCATGATCTCCTCCATGATCTTCTCAATAATCTCTTCCATGATCTCCTCAAATTCGAATTTGAACATAGAGTGCCACATAAAGGTGCCTAGGAAGCTTCTTTTGTACCTACACATGTTAACAAACTCATTCTTATTGTTAGGTATAAGTATAAGCATATTATTTTCTAAAGTTTAACCACAAATCCACTTAAAAATGTTAAGAATTGATAAACTTTGGAAAAGCATAGTTATAACCCAAATGAGGTAAATGTAATGATGTGGAGGTGATATGAAGGTGATATGAAGGTGAAATGGAAGTAATTGTGAAGGTTTTAGTGAATAAATGGAGTGATAATAGGGATTATTTTGAAACCCTACATGGGGGAGGAATGATCTGGGTGGACATTAGTGGCCACCCACCTCTTCCACTGATTCAACACAGGTCTCCATCTTGGCAATTTTTTTATCTACAATTTTGCAGGGACTAAACTTGCAGGGTCATTTTGAGGCCTTGAATGATGTTTTTTGGTCATTATGGGGCATAGGTTTTTATGGAATTCTCACGCCTACCAACAAGTTTACTTCTCATTTAGATCTTTCCTATTAGCTTCCGTGCGCCCCAAATGGAGATTGTATGCAAAATTCGTGCCCCCTGGAAGTTGATGTATCAACTAGCCGCCTCGGGGACCGCAATCCTTTGGGTGCTCTGTCTCCTAGTGTTAGGGTTTTGTATCTTTACGAGTTTTTCCTCTCATGGATTAAAAGGCCATTTTGGCCTCTTGTAATGTCTACTTGCTAATTAGTGTAGCCGACACCTATCTCTTCAAAGATAAGTTGTCATCATTCTAGCTAGTTTGTATTGCTTTGCATTTCCCAATCTTTTCCCATTTCATTCATTAATAGAATTTGTATTTATCTTTATCATTGTGCTCTCTACAATATTTATGTGTGTGTGTTTCCATTCATATTCCTACCTTTCATTTCATTCTCTATACAATCTAGATCACAAACCCATCAATTTCTCTTGACCTTTGAGATCTTTAACTATAATGTACACAACTATTTGGTGGATTTAGGAGCCTCATTTGATGTGATGCCTTACTGTATTTGTAAAAGGATTAAGGTTCTTCCTTCCAAATGTACTACTCAAATCATCCAATTAGTCAATTCCGATGTGAAAGTAATTGGTTAACTTAAGGATATTATGCTCATGTTAGCTTACAGTTTGTTGTTGAGAAGGGACTAGTCATAGAAATTGCAGGGATATTTTTCCATCGATTGTTCACACCTGTGACTACATTACAACAGGAAATACAACCAAAACAAGTGGATAGAGAAACTTATATGAAACATATTATAACATAATTATAGGGTAAAAATAAGCCTATTAATTTCACAAATTTGGTCTTAGGAAATTGTATTTAGAAAACTGATTCTGGTTGTTATGTAGAGCAACAATCACCTCTTGAATTAGAAACACAGTCCGAACTCCTTCGTTTCACATGGATTGATGATACTGATTGTAATGTAGTAGCCTTAGTTGGCACTAGTTTCTCTAACTTAGACACAGATACTATCAATTGGATTTTATTTTTTGATTGCTCTTAGTCATGTGAAGGAGTTGGGGCAGGCTATATCCATATCAATCCTCAAAAAAGACAAATTGTTTTTTCTTGTTGACTAGAGTTTGAGGGCACCAACAACATAGATGAATACGAGGTTTTGGTTCAAGGTCTAATAAAATCTATTGATTGAAAGGTAAAATGCTTGAGAGTTTTGGGTGACTCGTAAATAATTGTCATACAAGTAAAGATTTCCATACACTATCTTTCTCCTCATTTAAAAAGATATGAATCAGAGTTTTGGAAATAAATCAATAATTTTCATGCATTTAATATTAATTCTATTCTTTGCTCTAAGAATGTAGTCCCTAATACATTAGCAAATGCCACTTCTAGGTTTTCTCCTTTGAATGATGGTTTCTATGTTGAATTTATTTTTAGACCCTCATTCAAATATAGTGTAACAAAATGGAGGGTATTTAATGATGATGATCAAATCACTAAATTCCTCACCAAAAAGGGCACGTTTAAAGATGCAATTATAGACAATGAGGAACATGAGAAAGCCTTGCAAAATTGTAAATATGGCATGGACAATATCATGTTCAATTCAATTTCAAAAGGAGTCCTAACTAAGGAGAAGATGTTTAATTTCTATATCGGGTTTTGAAAACTCGTGAATGTTAAGAAAAACAACTCTTCTATGAGTTATGAGATGATCAAATTATACATTGAAGAAAATCCCAAGAATATCAATATGGGTACCAACTACTTAGAAAGGGAGAAGCAAGATATATTCAATTGTTCAAGTAATACAAGGACATCTTTGCTTGTAATTATGAAGACTCGAAAACTTATGATACAAATAGCATACAACAAGTTGTTACAATTAAAGAAGATGTTAAACCTTTCCAACAAAAATTACACAAGGTGCATCCAACCCTTAAATTCCTCATTCAAAAGAGTTTAAGAAACTATTCGATGCAATTATCAGCTTCAATGTATATCATTCTACCTGGGTTGCAAATTTAGTACCTATCATAAAGAAATCAAGAGAAATCAAATTATGCATGGACTTTTGAATTCTAAATAAAGCATATGATAAAAACAACTACCTTGTTCCTTCAATGGAACATATCTTACAACTTTTCTCTGGTGTTGGAATGTTTTCATTACTAGATGGGTTTTATGGTTACAATCAAGTTATGGTAGCTAAGTCTAATCAGTTAAAAACTACTTTTTTCATGAAATAGGAAAGGTATGCCCGTTGGACAATGCCTTTTGGATTAATAAATGTAGGTGTTATGTTTTGTTGAGGGGTTTGAGATACCTTTGACTCAATAGCAGGAACCAAACCCGCTTAAGAGGCCCAATTAGACTCGTAAGTGTTTGATGAGTGGTAAGGTTCTCCAGATTTGTGATATGGCTGGAACTATCGATGGGATTTAATCGTGATGGATAGATATGTCTTTCTGTGAAACATTTCCTCGAGCTATACAGTTCTCTTTTTTATTATTTTCTAGCATTTGAGAAAATGAAAGGTGAAGCTTAAACTAAATGACAGAGGGAAGTTAAGTTATATTGGAGAAAGATGGGTTTTGGGATAACCTTTATACCTCAGCATGCAGACAATGAAGATCTAAACTACTTCAAACTAGAAATAATATAATTTTTACTTGTGGACATTCAACATCATCTGAGATAACAGTTACAAAAAGAAAATATATATCTGACATAAATTAGTGCAAGAAAAGTAATTTTCAATGCTCTACTATCAATCACATATTAACACAATCAATTTATATTCATCAATTAGAATAAAAGAATTGTTGCAACATTATAGGATAGCTTAAATAATAGATACAACAACTCTTACTCAATACAGTAGCAAATATTGAATTTGAAGATAGAGGTAATCTCCTTTGTTCCAATCACATTCATGCCTAAGATGAAATAAGTGTCTTTGGTTCTAAACAGAACTTCTAAATTAAAATAACTTGCACAGAAATAATTCTCTTACAATATTCCAAAAAAAATCCTTCTCTCCAAAACCATCGACCTAGTGCACAAGGTCGATTCTCTTATTTATAAAAATAACCAAACTAAAAATCACTGCTCAAATTGTGTTAAGTCAAGAAAATGACACATGACGGAATTTATGTATCAGTCCTCTTTTGTTCCTCTTTAGATCATCTTGTTATTTTACTGAAGTGGATTGTTCCTTTCATACTCCGACCACCTACAAAAGAGATCTTTGCATGTATTTGCATAAGGGAACCTATGTTGATCCATCGGAGCGGAGAGGACCTCCTTCATCTCAATTGTTTGTTCTTTGTACTTGATTAGTTTAACACTCATGCACTGTAAGACTACGAGAGATTTAATCAAGGGATCCATGAACTTATTCACTTGGACCGAGATCATGCTTGAAACCTGCAAAATATTTGTTTCACATACCTGGTCTTGCTCTGCATGTTGCTTAACTATGTCACGTAAATCGATGAAATCCTCTAGTGTGCCAAACTATGGCAAGTCGATATCCCACATTTCTTGGTTAATCTTTTCCCAACTTTTCTCACACTCTTCCCATCTTTCATGCATCTTCCGCCGAGGTTCCTAGACCATGTGTAGCCAGTATTCAGTTGTCTTCTGTATTCGGGCGATGCTACTATCCATCAGCACTCGAATGTCATGTTCTTATGTATCTCGTCCCTTCTGTTGGTCCTCATCAGTTGACGAATTCTTTGCCTTAGATGGCGAAGTGGGAAGAGGGTCGGTATTGGATGACAGTTCAGCCATTCGGATGTCGATTTCTGGCTGCCCCATTCCTTCTTCTTGTTCACCTATATCCATATCATTCTTAGAGTTGTCATCATGGGATTGTGTTTCTCCTGATGGTTGTGTTTCCATTTGATTGAGAAAAACAGTGTTGAGAGTGGTCCTAGCTCCCATTTTTCCTTCTTGGGGTTTTGGGACCAAATCATCGAAGGCTGAAGAAGATGTTTCCCTTGGTTTGTCCTCCTATGTGATTGGCATCGGGGTTATCTATGAATCTACCAATCCTTCCTCGTTGTCGTATATGATGATTAAATCTATAAGGACGATAGGCATAACCCTTCTGCTTGATGCTCTTGCTAACCTTCGTTGAGCTGTAGTAGTCAACGACAATCCTGCATGTGGTGACACGGGGATAGTGTTTCTTGGTTAGCATTCTCTTCTAGTGGAACTATTTTTGAGCCATTTAGTTCTACCTCATGGTTGTTTGTATCAGCTGGGGTAGTTCTCAAGGGTCCTACCAAAGGGTTAAGTGGGGGATCTTCCCCTAATATTTTCATAGCTCTCTCGTCTTCTTCCAGTAATAATATCCCCCTTGTCCATGCCTCCTTCGCTTCTACTGCTATATTTTCTTCTCTTACCCTGATGGATTCTTGAGTTGTCTGCTCTATCGTCTCAACTTGTTTACCCATGGTCATTGCTTTAAATTTGGTCATATTAGGGTTAGCCCTTCTATGGAGCACTTCTTCCCAATATTGGGCGCCCTCGATAAAGATCTTATCTTCGAACCTATCATGAGCATATGCCTAACATGAGGACACCTATGACGTGTGCTGGAGTACTAGGCCTTTTGGATCATGCTTGTCAAAACAGCCTGTAAGGAACCGATACTCAAGCTGACTAAATCCTTCTTTAACCATATAAAACTCAATATGAAAACCATAGGGTATGAACTCCCTCTTATTTTCCTTCACCAAAGAAGTGTTATATCCTTTTAGGATGGTCTGGTAGAAGATTTCTCTCAATATGAGACGGTTCGTTACATGGACGGGGAGCAAGTGTGGTGCACCAGTAGCCCCGAACACTTTGATATAAGTGTTTGTTTCTTCAAAATACTAGTGGCCAACTTAGGACATCATCTTTTTGGCTGACACTGAAAGCCTATGGCATTCTTTTCTAAATATAATAAACTGCACTCTGGCTATAAACTCATCACATATCATGGCATCAATTTTTTTGTACCTATTTTCCCACAAAATGTTGAAATAAACATGCATGGGTAACTCGGCAACATGCATGCTTAAATTCATGCCTGCGAAAAAGTGTTTCTCGCGCAGATTACGTCCAACGAGTAAGATGCCATGGGGAAAATTGATGTTTCTCCATCTTTTGGTGTCTGGGAATGTAGGATGTTCATACTCAGTTGTTTGGAAATAATGGCTCCCCAATTGAAACAGCTCCCAGAGATTGCCACAGTATATGCTAAGGGAATCCACGCTTCTGAAAACTTTGAGCATTCTTTTTCTCCATACAATCGGTAGATTAAATCCATTAAATACATATAAGTATCTCTGAGATTTATCGTGTTGTACCAGCCATTGCTCCTGTTTGTGAACTTTTTATCTTCTTTCCACCATGAGGCCAGTAACTTGTTGGTGTCATGGAACTCATAAAACCTTACCACAAACTCTATATTCAATCTCTCCTATGGGACTTTGAGTTTGTAGCATTTTTGTACCTCTATTGGAAGAAAAATACCCACACATTCACCCTCCTCATTATTGACCGTGCATTTCATCGCGTCTTCGTGGTTAATTAGCCATCCTATGGTTTCGATGCAGGGCATAACTGGGGTCCGACAAGCCACCATGTGCATATATGATCGCCTAATATTTGGGAAAACTTGGTCATCCAATACCCTGACTTCCGAGTTGTTGCGAGGTGTAAACTTTGGGTAATCTTCCTGAGTGATTTTGTTAAAAATATCCCCCCAATGTGGGAGCATTACTTTAGATCCAGTGCTTTCCTCTGTGTCCCCGAACGCTAGGGGTTGGGTAAACTGTTTCTTAGTAGAAGTTCGGATAATTGATTCTGTCTTTGAAACAAAATCAAGTTCCCTAGTGGTCACCGATTTCGACCCTTCGTTGATCTCTAGTTCTTCCATTTTGGGCATTCTTGGTGAGTGTATGGTCGTTGGCTTCTGCAAAGGCATTTTCCTGCACAAAATGTTATAATGAGATGCGATCCAACTTCGACAAGCGTTATTTGATGCAATTGTAAATGAAAACAATAAAGACCAAGCTTACCTCTTCGTTGCAAGAAATAACGTAGGCTTACTAGTAATTGAAGTGATACAACGAGTTGTAACCTCTTCGATGCTCTCTCTGGCTGCTTCGTCTGCCTGGGAGATCAGTCATTTGTGAATGGAATGTCAGGCTTGGGCACAGACATTGTAAATTTAAAACACACATACCTTGTCGCATCGAGTCTTAAATTCAAGAGTACAGATATGATCTATACAATCTATAACAGAATCCACATCATGCTTAGGATTAAATGCAACATAGGCTGACGGCGCAGGAGCACGTTGCTTTAGATTTTATCGGCGAATCCAAATTTTACAAGTTGGTCGGTGCACGACGTCGTGGTATCGGTTATGTGAAGTTCTTAAATGTCTAATAGATCGCAAACCTCCTTCTTCACTTAGCTAGAGGTATCTCCTCAAATTACTCGAGCGTTTTCGCACTTCAACGGGACTAGTATGATCAGAATCCGAGATTTGCAGGATTTTTAAATGGACAACGCAGATCGGCCAGGATCGTCATCGTCAGCAGATAAAGGTTCGATCTAAATCCAAAATTTTGGTTTTCTATCAATCCATCGGTAGTTAATGAGTGCATCAGCGTCGGTCGATTGTCTTTAACGTTGTTTCATTGGTGCCCTCAAAAAACGTTCTGATGTCGAACCAAACTATCGTATAGTGCTGACATGGAAGAGAAAACGTGGAAGTACATATATGACACGGGGAACATCAAAAGATGACGTGGGTGATAACCGAGCTATACAGACTATCTACGTGGCAAAACACGTGACGATTGATTTGACCTTCTCAACATGAGAAGTGTTTATTTTTGGCATCGGTGATTTTATTTAAACATATGTTATCATGCCCTTTCTCCCTCTTCGTCGATGCCAATGATATATCAGTGATTGGTGATTGTTGTTGCCTATGTTGACAATTTATCTTTCGTATTTCGTCGATGCCAACAATACATCGACAATTTTTAGGGAAATTTTTTCGCAGGCCAGAATCATCGATTGGCGTGCGGCTCTTTTATAAAAAAAAATTAAGTTGTGTGTATTTAGCCTTTATGACATGCTTACTTAGAGAAAAAGGTCATTGTGTCAACAAACCTCGAACCAAACCAAATGTGATCGATAATAAAACAAAACAACATAAAAATCCATTGATCCCTACAAAACTGACTCCATTCGAGAATGACAAAGTGGTACCCAAAAGAGAAAATTCACAAAGAATTTTTAGGGTGTGTTGAGTGCTCAACAAATGGCGATTCTCTGGGAGAAAACATAATCTATGATCCTTCCCTCATGCTTAACTTGTGCAAATTATTCAAGAAACCATCTGGCTTTATTCCATTATCTCAACAGAACCTTTTCTATCAATGTGTACATAAGTTCCCGGGTTCATGAATCTGGATTTGCCTGTGGGGTTTAGCTTTTCCATCCCCTTTCCTTTTAGCTGCAATCCATGTCCTTTCTATACAAGAGCCGCGTAGGGAGTCCATTGGCATGAGGCCATTTAGCTATAATTTCTTTCTTATGGTGTTGCTTTGTAGCCAGCGAGAGTCCATAGCCCCGTTGAAGTCACCCCGACATCATAGACCTTGCTCTGCTTCCAGCAAGCATCCATAGTCCTGGTGGAGTTATCTTCATACCCTTTCGGACTTTACACTATTTTTATGGATCATATTTTTCTAGCATAAATACTAACAATAAGTTAGAGAGGAGGATATTTGTTTTTTGACAAGGTGAAACTGTTAAGGTGGAGCTTTCCCTGGCTCTGTCCATAGGTACATGAGATTCTTTCCAGCTAGCCAGCTTTTCATTTAGCTCTACCAGGCCACTAGGCAGATATTTCATCGCTTCCCCAGGTAGTATGCTTACAAAGACAAATATGATTTTGAAAATTTGTGTCCGCCCAACGTCTCTTATTTTGCATTTAAGTGTAGGTCAAGAGTAGAGTATGCTTCACCATATTCATTACAGTCAACCATTGCTTTACGAAACACAACTTAATTAAAAGAAAATAACCACCATAAAGAAATAATGAAAAAGGAGTTCGAAAACGGTCTTCTCTATGTTGGATTACTGAGAGGGGGGCTGAATCAGTAAGAGAGAAATCTAATCATTTTTAACCATATAATGCAAGTGTTATATCAATGTAGCATTATCATCCAATATTTGTAGAGTAAATAAACAATGAACAAATGAAAAATCATACACATACACATTACACCATTGCTTTTACATGGAAACCCAAAGCGGGAGAAAACCACTGAATGATTTTTCTTATATGTCTTGAAGAATAACATTCATTGGAAGCACCAACTTCCTTTGTTTTCCAGCTACAACTGGAAGGAGGCTCCAACCCCCTAGTTTCTCATGCTACAACTTGAGGGAAGCTCCAAATCCCCAATTCTTTGGCTACAACCAGAAGGAGGCTACAACCCCTTACGTTCTTTGAGTACAACCGGAAGGTGGCTACAACCACTTGTCCTTGCCCCGTCCAACTGCCTTGACATATAAGTAGAATGATGGAACCACTTTCACACTATCACTGTGAGATATACTGTTGTAAACCTGTACCAATCAAGCTACACCAAACAACCTGTACCAATAACCTGAACCATGCATCAACCATGCACCAACCTATAATCAACCTGTAACATAAACAAGTGCATCAACCATGCACCAACCTGTACCTCAACCTCAATCAAAATACCTCATCAATTTCATCATCCAAATCTGATTTGTAACTCTGTAATAGACCTGGTGTATATGATCACATACTTGCAAACCTTCGTTAACTTTAACAACAAGAGACTAGCATTTTTATCAAACTTTACTTTAGTCTCACATGACTAGTTTTGGATTAGTCAACAACCCTAACTTGAAATAATCATAACTATGTACCTATAATGAATGAAGATCTGAAAATAGTACACAATGTTCTTTAGTGTGGTTTATGCAATTCCTCCAGGTTTCACTACTTTGAACTTCTCAGAAAAGGATTTATAGAAAAAATGGCATACCTTGTTGAATTTTGGCTTATTCTAGAGAGCGAACTTGTAGAGAGTACCCCACACGAAAAATTAGTTGTATTGATCTAAAAATTGTACATAGAATACTACAGACTATACTCTAATCAAAACATTTGGTTTTGTTTAATTTGGATATGTTATGAAGAAGTTATGACGTTTTTACCCGAAACACGTGTTTTAGACTAGTTTCAAGACCAGCCACAAACCCTATTTTCCATGGAGTGTAATTCCAAAAATACAACGACCCATAAGCTAAAATTCATACCACGACTACTTGGATATGTTTTCTCATTGGCCTACCAATTTCACGGTCTGAATCATTCTAGAAAAAAAAATTGATGCGAAAAGGTGAGATGACCTATAAATAATATACCTTAGAAAGCATCATCAAAAGAATTTATCCTCCTTTGAATTTCGGCCTTCATTACTTCACCTTCCCTCTGAAATTCGTCTTAGATATCCTTTGGTTACCTCATTCACCTGTAGATATTCAATATGCTAAAGTGTGATTGAAATGAGAGAGCCTTACCTCTTATTTATACTTTCATGTAGCTTCTTTAGAAGCATCTTCTAGACCACTTTGTCCACATAGTCACCTATGTCCAACTTTGCCCAATTTTCCACTTGTCCATATATCCAATAGCCACTTGACTACTTAACCCATTTTCCTCATTTTAGGGTTAACCTTCTTATAACTAATTTCCATAATTAAAAAGTTCTCCATTTACTTTATTATTTAAATAATCATCCTTGACTTTGTCACTTCACTTTATTATTTAAATAATCCTCTTTGACTTTGTCACTTCACTTTATTATTTAAATAATCCTCTTTGACTTTGTCACTTCACTTTATTATTTAAATAACTTCTTCTTTGCAAGCAGTTTGACGTCTTTGACCTTTTGGGGCTTCAAGCCAACATATGAGGGTCCTCCAACTTCGTAAGGCCATAACTCTCAAACCATGAGGAGTTATGTGACGTTCCATATACCACCAGAAATGGCATGACATGTACTATCCATCTAGAATAGTCTTACCTACAAATATATCAAAACTCATACCATTATACATCAAACAAACTTGGGTCCATTACCTAAACCTTTGTGCAACCAAAATTCGCTACTGGAATTTCTTCAAGGGTTGACATCAATGAAAACCAACCCAATTAATAAAAAATCTCCTCCTTTGGCATTGATGGCAACACTCCGATGCAATACTAAAATCATATCACTCATGCTCCCCCTGTAACCATGCCTTCATCGTTGTGACCAATGCTCCCCCTAGAACCATTCATGCATCATTGTAACCAACGCTCCCCCTCGAACCATGCCTTTGTCCTCTGCATATGCTAAATCTCTCCCCCTTTGTCATCAATGGCAAAGGTATCTTTCCATTTGGGTCTACTCCCCCTAACTGACTAGTCTGATCTCCCAACCTGAACTGTCCTCTTTATGGTGCTTCCTTGTGTACATCTAAGACATATAAGATAAGCATTCAAAAGTATTCATTTTGGAGTAGAAATAACTATGAATCTCTAGCGAAGATACTCACAAGCTTCCCGTGGAAGCGGTTTTGTAAAGATGTTTTCCACTTGTTATTCTGTGCCCACATATTCAAATCTGATGTCGTTTTTTGCAACTTGTTCCCATAGAAAGTGATACTTGATTGGAATGTGCTTCATCTTGGAGTGAATCACCGGGTTCTTTGAGATATTGATGGCACTTTTATTATCACAATAGATTGGAATGGGCTCATCATACTCAACACGTATATCTCTCAGAATTTGTTTCATCCATAGAACCTGTGTACAACATGTTGTTGTTGCAATATACTCTGCCTCAGTTGTAGATAAATATGTTGATGATTGTTTCTTGCTTATCCATGATACTAAACACTCACCCAAGTAGAACGTTGCTCCACTGGTGCTCCGTCGGTCATCAATGCAACCTTATCAATCTGCATCTATGTAGGCAATAAGTTATAGATCCTTTCCTTTTGGGTACCATAATCTAAACTTTTATGTTCCTTTGAGATACCTGAAAATCCTCTTCACTGTTAATACATGTGATTCCTTTGGTGCTTCTTCAAATCGTGCCACCTGTCCAACTGCCTGCATTACATATGGTTTGGATGTTGTCACATATAGTAGGCTACCAATCATTGAACTGTATTGCCTCTGATCTGTAGACTCTGAATCATCATCTTTGCTCAACTTGCAATTGGTTTGCATGGGACTGATAAATTGTTTGCAATCTTCCATTCTGAACCTTTTTAGCATTTCTCTGATATACTTGGTTTGAGAAATAAAAATTCCTTGGTTGCTTTAACGTATCTGAAGAACCGGAAAGAAGGATATTTCTCCAAGTAATGACATTTCAAATTCATTTTGCATGTCCTTTGCAAATTTCTGGCTTAACATTTCATTAGTACTTCCAAAAATAATATCATCAACATAAAATTCAGTTAATAAAATACTATCTTGAGTTACCTTGATGTAGAGGTTGTTGTCTGCACTTCTTTTTTTGAACCCTGTCTGTTGTAGATATTTATTTAGTCTAGAGTACCATGCTCTAGGAGCATGTTTTAGACCATACAAGGCCTTCTTTAATTTATACACATAATCTACATTCTATGTCAACTTAAATCCTTCTGGTTGTTCAATGTAGACTTCTTCTTCAAGTTCCCCATTCAGAAAAGATGATTTTACGTCCATCTGATACATTTTAATATTTTTGGAGCATGCATAAGCTAAAAGCAATCAGATTGCTTCCATTTTGGCAACTGGGGAAAATGTCTCTTCAAAGTCGATTCCTTCAACCTATGCTTATCTTTTACATACCAATCTAGCTTTGTTCCTTGTAACCTATCCATCTTCACTCAATTTATTCATGTATACCCACTTTGTGTCGATCACATTCTTATCCTTTGGTCTTGGAACCAATTCCCAAGTGTCATTTTTCTCTATTTGATCTAATTCTTCATCCATGGCCTTATTCCAAAATTCATCCTTGTTGGCCTCTTCAAAACAGGTTGGTTCAATCGTAGATGAGAGTGTTAGGTGTGTTTGTTCAGGTGAACAGATTCTTCTTCTAGTCTCAACTCCTGCATCTTTGTTTCTGATAATCTGATCTGAAGGATGATTCTTATGTACTCATCTGTTAGGTGTCTTTGGAGGCACTTGTTGAACTTGATCTTCTTCTTTTGTCTAATCCTCTTCATCTTCCCCTTCTACTTCTTTTTCATCTTCTACTTCTTCTTCATAAAGTTGTTCCATTGATTCATTTTCTTCTTCCTTTAATTCTTGTCTACCTGTTTCATCAATTGTTACGTTGATGCTTTCCACAACTGTGTTCAATCTCAGGTTGTAACACTTGTATGTTTTCCTTGTACTTCAGTAACCAACAAGTACTCCTTTGTCCACACGAGAGTCAAACTTTCCCATTCTACCATCTTCTCTTTTGATGTAGCATTTGCTTCCAAAAAATTTGAAGTGCTTCACATTTGTTGGTCTTCCTTTCCATAGCTCGTAGGGAGTTTTGTCAGTGTTGTTTCTGAACATTACTCTGTTTTGAATGTGAATATTTGTATGCACTACCTGTGTCCAAAAGATATCTGTCAATTTAGAATATATTAGCATTGTTCGAGCCATTTCCTGTACTTTCATGTTCTTTCTTTCAACAACTCCATTCTGTTGAGGTGTCCTAACAACAGAGAATTTCTTTTTTATTCCATGCATGCTGCAATAATCCATAAATTCCCTTGAAGTGAACTCTCCTCCATTATCATATCTCAAGCATTTGATTTTTCAATCCATTTCATTTTCAACCATTTCCTTGTATACCTTGAAGTTTTCAAAAGCTTCTGACTTATTCCTGAGAAAGCAAACTGTAGTCAATCTTGCAAAATCGTCAACTAATAACATAAAGTATTTCTCACCTTTTAAACCCTTTGTTGTAGTTGGTACAACTAGATCAGTATGCATAATTTCTAGTGGTCTTGTCGTTGAATATTATTTTGATTTAAACATGGTCTTTGTTTGCTTTCCTTGTTGATAATGCTTGCATAAAGTGTTGGTTGGTTTCGTGATCTGGGGAATTTCTTTAATTGCTTCTCTTTTGCTGACTTTGACAAGGTTATCAAAATGTATGTGACCCATTCTTCTATTCCATAGCCAAATTTCATCTTCCTTTACTAGGAAATACTTTTCATTTCCAATTTCACTTAATACATATATATTGCTTGAAGTTCTTGCAGTTGTTGCAATCAATTTTCCTGAACCTTATTTTTTTATCTCACACTTTTGTGAATCGAAAGTAACTTTATGACCTTGGTCACACATTTGACTCACACTTACAAGATTATGTTTCATATCTTCTACTAGTAGAACATTTTCTGCCTTGGTATTCTTGTTCCCAATTCTGACTATGTCTTTTCCAATGATTTTAGCTGAATCATCATTTCTGAAGGAGACTGATCCATCTCTTTCCTTTCTTAATGTAAGAAACATGTCTCTATCACTTGTCATGTGTTTTGAACAGCCATTGTCAACATACCAACCACGTTTCTTCTGCTTAGCTTGTAGAGTGAGTGTGCATTCTTCATTGCTATATTGATTTTGCTTTTTTATCCATGTCCTTTTCTGAGGTTCCTGTCTGTGACTATTGTTGTTCTATTGTGGTTCTATAGGATGGACTGTCATTCTACAATCTTTGGCCATGTGTCCAAAGTTGTTACATTTGTAGCATTGCACTTCGGTGATCAAAGATTCAAACTTGTTGTAACTTCTTCTCTATGTTTCACTAAGACTTCTTGGATAAGCCTTTCGTGTATGACTTTCAAAGTTGTTTATGTTCCTATTGTTAGCTTTGCAATTCACAGCTTTATGTCCAAAGTTATTACATGCATAACATAAACCAAAAAACATAGTTTGATACCTGGGAGTTAAATATCTTTTGAAAGGAGGTACTCTTATGAATCTTTCTTCTTCCTGAGGCCTATCTATTTCTGTCGGTCGTTGATTCTGAAATCTGAATCTTCTCAGTGGAGGAGTGTCCCTGTAATTTTCTTTGTAGACCTTCCTATCCCCTTTGATTGTTTCTTTATAGATTTTTGGATATGTTTCTTGTTCTGTTGTTTTGGAGCTTGATCCCTTTTTTGTCTGATTGTATCCAAGTCCAGACTTGTCATGATGAGGTTTTTGACTGCTGAGAATGTCATTCAAAACTTTTGAGTTGTCCTGCATATTTTTCTTTTGAAGATCCTTTCTTAATGTGACAATTTTTGCTTCCAAAATTCCAATGATCATGTCTCTTCCTTCTAGATGTTCTTTGAGTGCTTCTTCAATTATTTTATCTTCTTCAATTTGAACCTTCAAATTTGTGATCATTTGTTCTAGTTCCTGAGTGTCTTATTTCTTGTCTAGTTCTGCTTGTATTTTCTTGTTTTTCTTCTTTTCTCTTCTAATAACGTTTATGGCACACAACAATTATTCTTGGTAGTCAACTTCTGCCTCTTCATATTCTTCTTCAGAATGGTAGCTGGTTCCCAGGTGGCATCTGCTAGAGTTGTATCTTTCCATTGGACTAGCACTTCCTTGATGGTTCTTTGACGTAGGTGATGTTCACGCTGGTCCAAAACTACTTCTGGATGTACCCAAATGGATCCTTCTTCAGCTAACTCGGGAAGGTTGGTTTGAATTTGGCACCTAGTTCCAATCACCTTCTTTAAGCATGAAACATGAAAAATGGGATGTAGCTTCGAATGACTGGGCAGAGTTAACTGATAGGCGACTTGTCCCACATGCTTGAGAACTGTATAAGGACCATAAAATTTGGGCGCTAGCTTCTAACAATGCTCGGCCTTGAGGGAAGTTTGCTTGTATGGTTGCAGACGCAGAAACACCTGATCCCCTTCTGCAAATTGACGTTCAGAGTGACCTTGATCTGCTTGTTTCTTCATGTGATTATGTGCCATGACCAAGTTCTCTTTGAGGGTATAGAAAATATCCTCTCGATTTGTAAGTGTTTGGTCAACCGCCTGGACCTTCGAGGTACCCGGTAACTATGAGAGAACTGAAGGTGGCGTCTGTCCATATATCGCTTCAAAAGGATTCATGCGGGTAGTTGTATGGTAGGAAGTGTTGTACCACCATTCAGCTAGGGGTAACCATTGAGCCCACTAATTTTTCTTTTCAGAGGCAAAACGCCTCAGATATGTTTCCAAACATTTGTTGACAACTTTTGTTTGACCATCAGTCTGGGGATGATAAGCTGTGCTGAGATGCAATTGGGTGCCCTGTAAATTCAATAGTTCTTGCCAAAAATTTCTTGTGAAAGTTGGGTCACGATCAGAAACAATAGAGTGCAGCATGCCATGAAGCTTGAAGACTTGGTCCATGAAAATTTGAGCCACCATGGATGCAGTAAATGGGTGTTGAAGAGCGCAGAAATGAGCATACTTGGAAAGGTGATTCACAACCACCATTATGACTGATTTATTTCTCGATTTGGGTAAGCTGGTAATAAAGTCCATAGAGATATCCTTCCAAATAGCAGGTGGAATCGAAAGCAGTTGTAGTGTGCCCGAAGATTTCACTGTTTCTCCCTTGTTGCGTTGACACACATCACATTCAGCGACCAAATTACGGATGTCCTATTTCATACCATCCCAGAAAGAAGAACGTTTGACCCTGTCATAGGTTTTGGTGAACCCGGAGTGCCCCATTGTGGGTGTAGCATGAAGCTCAGAAAGTACCGTGGATTTAAGCTTTGATTGTTTACTTAAATACAAACGGCCTTTGTATCAAAGCTCATCCTAGAGCCAAGAGTACCCTGGGGGAGCTGGAGCATTGGTCTACAATTCCTGGATCAGATGCGAACTTTTGGGATCTTGTAGCCATTCCTGGCGAACAGCTTGGAGCCAATCTGGTACAATGAAGGAAAGAGAAAAAAGGGATCCTTCTTCTTCATATTTTTGGGACAGTGCATTCGCCACCACATTGTCTTTGCCTTTCTTGTAAATGATCTCATAATCATATCCAAAGAGCTTAGTCACCCATTTTTGTTGCTTCAGGGAGGAAATGTGTTGTTCCAGAAAGTACTTGAGGCTTTGATGGTCTATATTAATTTGGAAACGTTGCCCCAAGAGATAAGGGTGCCACAAATCAACGGCATGCAGAATAGCCAACATTTCATTTTCATAGATGGGTTTGCCCAGATTCCTTTCAGATAGTTGCTTGCTGGTGAAGGCCAAAGGTCGAACCTCTTGCATAAGGACATCACTGATTCCTTTCCCTGAGGCATCACATTCCAACACAAAGGTATTTGTGAAATCAGGAAGGGATAGAACTGGAGTGGTGCACATTGCCATCTTCAAGGTTTGAAAAGCTTGAGCAACGGTTGGAGTCCAAGTGAAAGAGTTATTTTTTAGGAGAGCAGTGAGAGGTGTTGCAATCTTTCCATAATTCTTAATAAACTTGCGATAATACCCTGTTAAGCCCAGAAATCCACGCAAGCTTTTGAGAGTCTTTGGGTGTGGCCAGTCTTGCATAGCTTCAATCTTTTTCGGATCCACCCTGACGCCATCCTTGCCAACCAGATGACCCAAGTATTCTACTTCTGAGGCACCAAAAGAACATTTAGACTGTTTTAGGAAAAGTTAGTGCTGAGAGAATAGATGGAGAACTTGATCCACATGAGTAAGATAGTCTGTCCAGGTTTTGCTATAGATGAGGATATCATCAAAGAAAACTAAGACAAAATGATGGAGAAAGGGACGGAAGACATGATTCATGAGGCTTTGGAAGGTGCAGGGGGCATTACACAAGCCAAAGGGCATGACCAAAAACTCATAGTGGCCCTCATGAGTTTGAAAGGTCATCATGGGAATGTCTGCCTCTTTCATACATATCTGGCGATAGCTCGAGTGAAGATCAAGTTTAGTAAAGAATTGGGCACCACTCAATTCATCCAGGAGGTCATCAATGATAGGAATGGGAAATTTGTCTTTAATGGTCAGTTTGTTTAGGGCACGGAAGTCAGGACACATTCTCCAAGAACCTTCTTTCCTTAGGACCATGACTATAGGAGAAGAGTAAGGGCTCGTACTAGGGCGGATAATGCTTGCATTAAGGAGTTCCTAGACAATTTTCTCAATTTCATTTTTTTGTGAAAAGGGGTGGCGATACGGATGGATATCGGGAGGAAGGCTTCTAGGTACAAGGGGAATGTAATGATCATGAACATCACGAGAAGGAGGGAGTCCTTAGGGAGTGGAAAATACCATTTGATGTTTAGAAAGGAGGGCTTGGAGGTCTTGTGGCATCGGGGGTGTCTATGTTGCTTGTATGGCATGGAGTTGGGCAATGACACCAGAATGACCTTTTTTGAGTAGCTTTTCCATGCGATGGGAACTAATGACCTCAGGTGAACCAGCAGTGATGCCTTGGAATTTATATTGGTGGCCTTCCTGGTCGAATTGCATGGTTAATTCTTTAAAATCCATGAGAATGGGACCCAAAGTCCTTAGCCAGTCTGCACCCAACACAATGTCACAACCGCCCATGTCGATAGCAAACATATGGGATTTTAGGTGGTAGTCATCGATTTGGAGACAGACATTTTCAAAGTGCCCTCCACATTTCATTGAACCACCATTGGCAATCATGATTTGGAAATTGTTGACGGCATGGATGTAGCAATGAGTTTCTTGGGCAATGCGGCGATGAATAAAATTATGGGTGATTCCACTATCAACCAGAATGATGAACTTCTGATGCCTGATGTAACTGATTAACTTGAGGGTTTGGGGAGCGGAGAAGCCAGTGAGAGCATTGAGAGAAATGACCGATTCCACTTCGGGAGGGTCTAAGGGAGGGGTTATGTCAATGATTTTAGGTGACTCAGACACAAGGGGAGTTTCAAGATCCTCTTCTAAAATATCCTCAAAGATGATCATAAAAAGATTTTGTTCCTTACACTTGTGGCTTGGGAAATATTTGTCATCACAATTATAACAAAGGCCTTTGAGTTGGCGTTCATCCATTTCAACCCTGGTCAATTTTTGGATCTTTAATGGGGTGGAGGGAGTAGTGGGATTTACGGGTTTAGGGCGAGGGATAAAGGAGGGTTTTCGGTTTTGAAAGGAAATAACATGTTGTGCTTCTTTAGCTCTTTTAGTAG
>JASDQU010739743.1:46686-64600 GCA_032191745.1 Picea mariana | reverse complement strand
CAATATCAGACGCAATTTAGATGGAAATAGAAGCTGACTTTCATTAAACAAGAAGTCTCAAATCAAGTTACATAACCAGAGAACCAGATCTTCATTAAAACATTACAATACAGGAGCTTAGCTCAACCATCGACCATAACAAAATATCAAAACTGCATACATAGACTCAGAATTGTTGCAACCACCAGGAGTGTGATCAGACCACCGCATTAACATTTTCATTCGGCGCCTCCTCTGTCAGATGCGAGCCAGGCACAGTTATGTGATTTACAGGAAAATCTGTCCATAATTGACATTCTGCCTTTACGGTCGCTCTCTGCATGTTTTCCATTTACGCGGTGAGATGAGGTCTCAAATTCCACCCCACTTTCATGAACTGTCTGGATCACGATCAAGACGGGCCACACTCTGAACTTCACCATCTGGATATTTTTTGGACGCTTGCATGGAGGAATTGGCAGGAAGACGTGGACACTGATGATAGGGAGATGACGAGATGATTGGGACTGTGTGGTCTCCAAAATTTCATATCATCGCCCGACTTAGGACAAAAACATTTGATGGGTTTTTTGAGCCCTCTTCTTTCATTTTTTCTTCTCCAGAATGCCACTTCCTATGGAAAAAAAACCCATGATCAATAATGTGTGCTAACACATACAAAGAGGCATACACAAAAAATGAGGACCTCAAGGAGGTTTTTTGAGCATATACAATGATAAATTCATATAGAAGAAGGTGATAGCAAGGTTTACTGTCATTTCTAGAATGGTTTACTCTACAAGCTCAAAAAACTATGTGTCCCTAAAGGTGAATGATTGCAACTTATCAGAAAGGCTCACACTTCCAAGGTTACATGAAATTTTGGTGTTGGGAAGACAGATGCCAACTTACAGAGATATGTGTACTGGCCCATAATGCAAGAAGATGTGGCATAATATATTAGAGGATTTATACTTTGTTGTACAAGCAATTCCAACAACAGGAAGCAAGGTCTATATCATCCCTTACATGTACCCACTCTACCTTGGGAAAGTATTTCCATGGATTTTGTGGGAGGGTTACCAAAAACCAGGAAGGGACATAACTATATATTTTTGGTAGTTGACAGGTTCAACAAGATGTGCATTATCATGCCTTGTAAAAAGACCATCAACAAACAAGAAGCAACAAAAAAGTTCTTTCAGCAAGTTTGGGTGCACTTTGAGATACCAAGGAGCATCATATCAAGTAAGAACAACATATTTTTCGGTGCCTTCTGGACTACATTGTGGGAGAAGATGGACACTAAGCTCGAGAGGTCTATAACATTCCATACATAGATAGATGGGCAGATAGAAGTAGTCAATGGGAATTTGGTACAACTTTTGAGGGGTTACAAGTAGATGCATTTGAAGACCTAGGATGAAAGTATGATCTATATACAACACTCTTATAACAAAGTAATCCACGCTTCTATTGGTAAGTCACCTTTTGAAACTTTCTTTGGATATTTTCCACCTTCACCCTTAGATGTTGTATATGGACAACAAGGAGGAGTGAGGGAGGACCTCACATGAGATGCACTAAAACAAGAATTTTTTTTTAGAAGATCAAGTAGATCCATTTGCAAGTACAAGAGATGTTAAAGAATTCATGGGAAAAGTAAAAGGATAAACATAACAAAAACATAATAGAGAGAACATTCAAATTCGGAGACAGAGTATGGCTACAACTAAATAAGGAAATACTATAGGGTCCTGGTAAAAATATCAAGGCTCTACAATATGGTCATTTTGAGGTATTGGAAAATGTGGGAGATAACACCTACAGAGCTAGTCTACCCCAAACATGTGCATTTATTCAATAGTGAATGTGGAGAATATTAAACTCTATGAGCCTTCCATGTTGGATCAAAAGGAGGACCAATTCCTACCTTCCATAGAGGACTTAGCACTAGATTCTCAAGCAGATTTGGCAGAAGAAATTGTTTTGCAAAAGTAGTCAAGAACTACAAGACAAGGACAACATGACCTTTGGAAAACTGGGTTGAAAGGACAAGTTCTAGGAAAATCGAAGTGGTACTCCAGGGGAGAAGATAGAGAACAAATTTCATCACCTCATTCAATAAATATTTTGGGGACCAAAAGCCTCCCTAAATGGGGAGGTATGAACTGGATTGGATCTATTGATTAATTGGGTTGGTTGTCATTGATGTCAACCCTTGAAGAAATTCTGGTAGCGAATTCTGGTAGCATAAGGTTTGGGTAATGGACCCAAGTTTGTTTGATGTATAATGGTATGATTTTTGATATATTTGCAGGTAAGACTATTCTAGATGGATAGTACATGTCATGCCATTTTTGGTGGTATGTGGAATGTCACATAACTCCTAATGGTTTGAGAGTTATGGCCTTACAAAATTGGAGGACCCTCATATCTTGGCTTGAAGCCCCAAAAGGTCAAAGTCAAATTGCTTGCAAAGAAGAAATTATTTAAATAATAAAGTGAAGTGATGAAGTCAAAGAGGATTATTTAAATAATAAAGTGAAGTGAAAAATTCAAAGAGGATTATTTAAATAATAAAGTGAAGTGACAAAGTCAAAGAGGATTATTTAAATAATAAAGTGAAGTGACAAAGTCAAAGAGGATTATTTAAATAATAAAGTGAAGTGACAAAGTCAAGGATGATTATTTAAATAATAAAGTAAACGGAGAACTTTCTAATTGTGGAAAGTGGTTATAAGAAGGTTAACTCTAAAATGAGGAAAATGGGTTAAGTAGTCAAGTGGCTATTGGATATATGGACAAGTGGCAAATTGGGCAAAGTTGGACATAGGTGACTATGTGGAAAAAGTGGCCTAGAAGATGCTTATAAGGAAGCTACTTGAAGAGTATAAATAAGAGGCAAGGCTCTCTCATTTCAATTACACTTGAGCATATTGAATATCTACAGGTGACTGAGGTAACCAAAGGATATCTAAGTCGAATTTCCGAGGGAAGGTGAAGTAAAGAAGGCCGAAATTCAAAGGAGGATAAATTCTTTTGATGATGCTTTCTAAGGTATGTTATTTACAGGTCATCTCACCATTTCCACAGTAACATTTTTTCTAGAATGATTCAGACCGTGAAATTGGGAGGCCATTGAGAAAACATATCCAACTAGCTGTGGTACAAATTTCATCTTGTGGGTTGTTGTATTTTCGGAGTTACACTTCGTGGAAAATAGGGTTTGTGGCTAGTCCTGAAACTAGTCTAAAAAATGTGTTTCGGGTAAAAATGTCATAACTTCTTCATAATAGATCCAAATTCAGTAAGACCAAATGTGTCGGTTAGATTAAAATCTGTAGTATTATGTGTACAATTTTCATATCCATACAACAAATATTCTGTGTGGGGCATGCTCTACAAGTTCGCTCTCTAGAATAATCCATAATTCAACAAGGTATGCCATTTTCGCTATAAATCCTTTCCTGAGAGGTTCCAAATAGTGACACCTGGAGGAATTGCATAAAACACACTGAATAACATTGTGTACTATTTTCAAAACTTTAATAATTACAGGTACATAGTTATGATTATTTCAAGTTAGGGTTGTTGACTAATCCAAAACTAGTCATGTGAGACTAAAGTAAAGTTTGATGAAAATGTTAGTCTCTTGTTGTTAAAGTTAAGGAAGGTTTGCAGGTATGTGATCATATACACCAGGTCTATTAGAGAGTTACAAATCAGAATTGGATGATGAAATTGATGAAGGATTTTGGTTGAGGTTGAGGTACAGGTTGGTGTATGGTTGATGCACTTGTTTATGGTACAGGTTGATTACATGTTGACGTACAAGTTCATTCATGGTTGATGCATGGTTCAAGTTATTGGTATAGGTTGTTTGGTGCAGTTTGATTCGTACAGGTTTACATAAGTATATCTCACAGTGATAGTGTGACAATGGTTCCATCTTTCTACTTATACGTTAGGGCGGTTTCACGGGGAAAGGACAAGTGGTTGTATCCACCTTTCGGTTGTAACCGGAGAACATAAGGGGTAGTAGCCTCCTTCTAGTTGTATCCGGAGAATTGGGGATTTGGATCTTTGCTTAGGTTGTAGCCTGAGAAACTAGGGTGTTGGAGCCTCCTTCTAGTTGCAGCTGGAAAACAAAGGAAGTTGATGCTTCCAATGAATGTAACTCTTCAAGACATGTAAGAAAAATCATTATGTGGTTTTCTCTCGCTTTGGGTTTCCACATAAAAACACTGGTGTACTATGTATGTGTATGATTGTTCATTTGTTTATTGTTTATTTACTCTGCAAATATTGGATGATAATGCTACATTGATATAACACTTGCATTATATGGTTAAAAATGATTAGATTGCTCTATTACTAATTCACCCCCCTCCCCCCTACTTAGTAATCCAACAAGATAATCACATTATTTTTCATCTATCTCGATGTTTTATGGGTGAAAAACTAGAAGGAATCAACTTGCACAACCATTTTACCAGATGACCCCAAATTTGGAAATTTGGGTCCAAAAATTGTCTAAAATGTTCTGGAGCCATTTTGAGGCATCAAATGACACTTTTTTTATGGTCCAAACCTTACTATCGAACTACTGTCTATATTCCACTCACTAATACCTTTCCAACAGTGTAAGAATCACATCAATCGAAGCTTGTATGCAAAAGTTACGCCTCCTACAAGTTGACTTACCGTGATGACCACCATGGTATGAGAGGATGATATGTCATCCCCCATTACTCATGCATGTGGGGCTAGCCACGTATGTAATTTCAAGAATATTCTATAAGGTCCTAAGCCTTATCACAATTAAGGGTCGAGGAAGTCAAAACCCTACCCCTAGATGGCTATCGGGCTATGTTAAATACCAGGCCACTAGGAGGAGAATGGGTTCCATTCTATACTATTGTATTTTTTTCCATAGTAGAGAAGAACAATCGGGAGCGGGAAATTAGAAATCATAACACAGGGGGTTAATGTTATGTAGAATTGTAACATAACACGAGTCCTAATTAAATCTATAGAGAGTGTCTTCTCCTCTGTACTTTCATTATTTCCATACTAGAGAGAAGAGAGTAGAGAAGCCTCACCTTCTAGCTGGGATTTCTTCTATAAGGGTTTCCCAAATAAAGTCTTTGTATTATTTTATAAATGGTGTATACTTGTATTTTATTGTTCTATGTTTTCCACATTTTATCTATTTTATGCATAAGCAGAAAATCAGTAACCAAAGATTCTTAAATCTAAAGGAATTTAATCTTCATAGTGTAGGTTTCAGTTTTATTTATCAGATCTATTGTGATGAATTATTCCAGTAGAATATCCATGGAATTTTATAGATCACCTTTGTTTCTAAGGGTTCGGTTATATTGGGTCTATGATAAACTTGGTTTCAGTGGGAGATCTAGAGTGGTTATTCTTGTGGTGAAAGAAAATGGCGAGCAATTCTAAAATTGAGATCGAGAAATTTCATGGGAAAATATTTGGGCTTTGGAAGCAGAAGATGGAGGATATTTTGGTAGATAAATAATAGTGGGTCGCTATGGATCATGGTACTACACCAATGAGTATTTCAATGGAATACTGGATGAAGTTGGATAGGAAGGAAAATAACACAATCTGGTTCTATATTCTAGATTCATTGTTATTGAATGTGTCAGGAGAATCTATAGCCAAGGTGTTATAGGATAAGTTAGGGGCTTTGTATCGGTATAAGTCCCTGGTAAACAAACTTTTCCTTCAGAAGAAGTACCTCTTGTGGATGAATGATGGAGACTCGGTGACAAAGAATCTAAATAAATTCAATATTTTTGTAAGTTAGTTGTTGTTTGTTGACATTAAAATTTCTGATGAAGATACGTGCCTTAGTTTACTTTGTTCTTTGCCACATTCATGGGATAGTTTGGTAGTAGCTATTGGGAGTAATGCAACCACATTAAAATTTGATGATGTGGTTTAATCCTTGTTATCAGAAGAAATGAGGAGAAAAACCATGGATATTCAAAACACATAAGCCTTATCTGTAAGAGGACATTCCCCGGATAGAAATAAAAACAATTCCTTGAGTGAGAAATCTAAATCTAGAGGTAGATCTAAATATCCAAGAAAATCCTTAAGGAAATGTTGGAAATGTGGTAAAATTGGGAATTATAAGTAGGAGTGTAGATCTAAATGTGTTGACATAGGAAATAGATTTGATGATGTTCCTTCCATAGAAGGGAATACCTCCTCAGAGGAAGGAAGGGATCTATACTTGCCTTCTTCAAGCACACATGCAAATCATGATGTATGTTTGATCAATTCAGATGCTTATTTTCATATGATTCCCCACAAATACTGGTTTTGTGAATATGAAAAGTATAATAGAGGTGAGGCTTTCCCAGGAGATGACTCGATATCCAGAATTGCGGGACAAGGAAAGGTCAAATTGCAACTCAATGATGGAAGGATTAGACCACTCCTTGGGGTTTTACACATTCAAGAGTTGGATAGAAAATTTATATATGTAATTAAGATGAGTCATCTAGGTGTACATACTACATACTATGTTTCCAAATGAAATCTACAAAATGCTTCAAGGAGCAATGGTGTTGATGAGGGAAGTTCGGAATAGAACTTTGTACAAGTTGTTGGGAAGCAATATTAGTAATGGGTGTAATTTTCTTGTTGTTGCTAAGGGTGAATATGAAGAAAATAGAACCCCTATTATCTCTAGAGAAAAAACAATGCTATGACATCAAAGACTGTGACATATTAGAGAGAAGGTCCTTTGAGCACTACATGGTAAATATATGGTTGAAGGTATGTATGATTGCACACTAGATTTTGATTTATGTGAACATTGTATATATGGTAATCAGAATCAAGATTTTAATCTGGTGCTACAAAAATAAAGGGGAACATAGAGTTAGTACACAGTGATATGTTTGGACTTGTCCATGTTCCATCACTAGGTAAATAAGTGTATTATGTTTCATTCATTGATGATTTATCAAGGAATATGTGGATTTATTTCCTCTGGAAGAAATATGAGATCTTTGGTAACTTTAAAGAGTTTAAGTCTCTTGTGGAGAATCAAATAAAGAAGAAAATAAAGGTGCTAAGGACAAATAATGGTGGAGAGTTCTGTACGAATGAACTCGAGGAATTTTGTAAGAAGTGCAGTATAGAAAAATAGAAGACTACTTTGTATACACCTCAATAGAATGGAGTTGTAGAAAAGATGAACATGCCACTGATGGAAAAAACAAGGAGCATTCTTAGTGGTGTCGAGTTAGAACAAAAATTATAGGAAGAGGTAGTGGATATTGCATGTTATCTAATAAATAGACCACCCTCATTAGTGTTGGTAAACAGAACTCCATGTGAGGCATGGACTGTAAAAAAACCCTCTCTTGAACATATCAAAGTGTTTGTTTGTGATGCATATGTACATGTTCCAAAGGAAAACAAGAGTAAGTTGGATAATAATGTTTAAAACTCTATATTTATTGGTTGTAAAGATGGTATAACATGATATAAACTTTGGAACCCGTAAAATAAGAAGAATGATTACAATCAGAAAGTTGTCTTTAGAGAGGTAAAACATATTCCTAAACAAGAATCCCCACCAAAAAAAAGAGAACTGGAGACAATACAGTTTGATTTGGAGGGTGAAGAGTCTGACTCTACAAAAAAACATGAATTGGAAGAATAAGAAACTCCTACAACATTATTGAGGAGATTGGTTTGCGAAAGAAGACAACCAAAAAGGTACACTCCAACTAATTTATCTTTGTCTATTATTGATGTTGATCCCAAAATTGTTAGGTAGGCAATGGATTTAGAGGATGGTAAAACTCTAGAATAAGGCCATGGCTGAAGAAATGGTGGTCTTCAATAAGAATGAGGCCTGGATCTAGTTGAATTGTCGATTGGAAGAAAGTTCATTGGTTGCAAATGAGTTTTTAAGAAGAAGTTGAATGTGGAAGGTAAAGTGGAGAAGTATAAATATCACGTAGTAGCAAAAAAATATTCCTAAGTAGAGGAAATAGATTTTGGTGACAATTTTTTCTCATGTTGCAAAATTAACTTTATCAAATTTAATTTATCTGTTGTTGCTTCTTTTGATCTTGAAGTAGAATAGATGGACATAAAGACAACATTCATACATGGGGATCTTGAAAAATAAATCTGCATGGAATAGCCAGAAGGTTTTACAGTGAAGGATAAGAACAATAAGGTTTGCAAGCTAAAAATTTCACTATATTGGTTAAAGCAATATCCAAGGAACTTGTATCAGACAACTTAGCCTGCTGATTTTCTGAGCAAGTCTTGATGAAATTCACTCCCAAGGCTTTGTAATTATATTCAGCCAGCAGCCTGGATAAAATTTGATCCTTAACCAATTTGGTGGACCTTATCTCCAAGTCAAATTCAAGGATTTTAGCAATCCACTTGCTCCTTCTCCCATCTATGTTAGGTTGAATGAGAATCTCTTTCACAGAAGCTGAAGGGGCATATGCAATGACCTTTGAATGCAAAACATAGACCCTGGAGGATTTGAGGGCTTTAACTAGAGCATAGGCATGTTTTTCCATGATGTCATATTTCTGCTCTACATCTCTCAATGCCCTACTGAAAAATGCAATGGATGTTCAAACCCTTCATCATTCTTTTGCAACAAAACAGTTGTCACTGTGTCAAATGAAGCAAAGGAGAAAATCGTAAAATATTTGGAGCAATTAGGATTGATGAGCATAGGTGCTTTGGTCACGGCCTTTTTTATTTGATAGAAGGAACTACGAGATTCTGCAGTCCATTTGATTTTGTTTCCTTTCCTCAACATGATTGTAATGTCCTTCACCAGTTTAGCAAAATTAGAAACAAAAATTCTCAGAAAATTAATCTTCCCCAAGAAATACTGAACTTCTTTCTTGGATCTAGGGAGTGCTAAGGTTTGGATGGCTTCCACCCTATTGGGATCAATGTTTACTCCCTCAGCTGATACTATGTTCCCCAGTAATTTTCCCTCCTTCATAGCAAACAATGACTTCTTGGGATTCAGGGAGAGACCAAATTTTCTACATTTTTGGAAGACCTTTCTCAGATGATGACAATGTTCTTTATTAGTTCTTGAGAAAACTGTAATGTCATCCAGATAAATGACTACAAATTTATCCCTTTCCCCAATAAAGGCGATGTCCATAGCACGTTGGAAAATTGCTCCTGCATTCATCAATCCAAAGGGCATCTTGGCATACATGAATGTACCCCATGGAGTGGTGAATGATGTCTTCTCTTTGTCCTCAAGTAGGAAAAAAATCTGATGGTAGATAGAAAAGTCATCAATCATGGACATCCTGGATGCACCTGTCACCCTCTGCAATATGTGCTCCATTTTTGGCAATGGATAATTATCTTTCTTGGAGCTTCTATTTAGGTTCCTGAAATCAACACAAAGTATAATTTCTCCATTATTCTTTCTCACTGGGACCAAGTTGGCCACCCATTCAGAATACCTCAAACGAATGATAATATGTGCATCTAAAAGATTTTTTACCTCTTTCTCCATGATAGGCAACAACATAGGGTTGATCTGTCTCAGTTTCTTCCTAAATGGCTTGGCCTCTTCCTTTAGTGGGATCTTATGCTCAATTATTCTTGTGTCGTATGTTCTAAGATCCTCATAAGTCCAGGAAAACACATCAACAAACTCCTTTAATAGCTCAGCATATTCAACCCTTTGTTCCCTTGACAGATTTCTCAACTTGACAAATTTTGGATCTTTCTCTGTACCAATGTTGCATTCAGCTACATCAACATCATCAGACGATCCTTTAACTTTCACTACCACATCATTTATGTCAAATAGTCTTTCCAAAGGAACTAGTCCCTTTGGAATGTGATTGCTAGGAAACTGAACAATATGGTGATTAGTGATTTTGTTCAGGAAAACATTAGCATGAGGATTACTTTCAGAATCCTGATCTTGATCAATATGTAGTGCAAAAAACTCATCAATGGTCTCAAGGAATATTTTTATCTCAAGATCATCCTCAAATACTTTCCAATTCTTGACATTGTCAGGTATAGAGGGTCTGTAATTTACTTCTACATCATACCCGATCTTTGGTGGAAAAGAGACTCTGAAATTGCTTGCTGAAACAGCCAAAGAATCAGCCATGATGTTTTCTTGTCTTGGAATAAATGAAATGTTGAAAGCTAGGAAAAAATTGTCAATAAGGTCCCACACTTCATTTCTATAACTTCTTAGCCTAGGGTGCTTAGCTTGGTAAAGATTTCTGACTTGGTGGACAATTAACTTGGCATCCCCAAATACTTATATCTCTTCAATTCCCATGTATTTTGCAACCCTCAAACCTAAGATGAGAGCTTCATACTCTGCCACATTATTGGTAGCTCTGAATTCTAACTTGTAGGACAGAGCTATACTCTCTTGAGTAGGTAAAACAAGAGCCACTCTAGCACCAACACCTTCCTTAGAAGAGGCTCCATCGAAGAACGTTTTCCAAACAGAGGTGATAGGAGGGGAATTTTCACAAAAAAGTAATAGGGCACTTTTTTATTTCCAGAGGAGGTTCAGGAGCGTCAGTGAGTTGCAACAAACTAGATCCAAAATCTATGTCAAGAGCAAAGATAGGATGGTTTGTGGGGTTTGCTTCATCACTAATAATGTAGGCCAACAGAGCTTCCCTGTAAAGTCTCCTATGCTCACCCCCAAACACCGTAATGGTAGCATAAGTGAGGTCCATTTGCAAAGTTCCCCCTAGTCTATTTAACCAAGATCTAGACAGAAGCATCTCGAACTTAGGGGGAATGTCAGCTACCACGATGTCCATGATCACGCTTTTCATTGGCAGCTGGAACAGAGATACGGACAAGTCTTTGATAACCCCAAGGCACTTGACCTTCCTGGAGTCGAAATAATATAGGTCGTGGTAGTCTTTTGTAATCTCGAGACCAAGCTCTTCCATGACAATCTTAGGCATTAGATTGTGAGATGCCTCTGAATCCATCAAACAGTTGTGCAACACCTTGTCATGTATGTTCAGTGAAGTATATAGGGGAGGGGATGAATCGTCTCTATCTTCTATCGTCTCTATCTTAGAGGTTTACTGAGTCTGTGGAATAAGATGAAGGTTCGAGCTACAACATTTTGGAGAGGCACCTTTTGAAGTCTTCGTGCTTGACCAGCTCTGAAATGGGTGCATGGATTCTAATCTTTTGTATTTCATGCTCAAATCTGAAAGAGGAGGGGGGATTTAGAATTTCTCTCACCTCTAGAACAAGACTTTTGACCACTGGTGGGGGGGGTTGTGCCTTCTTTTCCTTGCTTCAATCTGCAATATCTTTATTAGGTTTTTCTTCTCTAGTAGGCCGATCAGGGATGTTTGATTCCCCTTCTTTTTCTTTGGACCTCAGATTATATCTGTTTGGAGTGTGGTTGGTTTTTTCCCCTTTACTCAACTCATTTAGTTGGTTGTCCATTAGAGAATCCTCATATGCAGATTGAGTTAAATGGGGAAATGAGGAGGTATCCCCAAGACAGTTGATTTCGGGATCAACCTCCTCTTCCTCTTCTTCTTCATCAGTGACAAGGTTATTTTGGAGAGGGGCTTGAATTCTTTGATCATCCCTATCCCATCCTCTTTGATCTCTTGGAAGTATCTAAGGAGCATTATTAGGTCTTCCGAAGGTACGTCTGTTATTAGCATTTTGAGTACTTCTATAGGTCTGTCTTGCTTCAAGTTTCACCTTCTCCATATCAGCAGAAAGCAGTTTTACTAATTTGATAAGCTCGTCATCTTGAGGGTGGGCAGCAGAGGAAGAGGTTGAAGTTTCATACCTTCCCCTACTTCTGTCCCTGTCAACCTTACTCCTAAGCTCATCAACTTCCATAATATTGGATTCTACTTCAATGGTTGCATCTTACATATGAGCCAAGGAGGTAGCTCTCCTTTCTCTTAACATGAGGCAGAAATCAGGGTCAAAAGATATAGAATAAATAATATTTGTAGAGGTTTCTGTAGGCTTAACCTCAGTGGGAATTTTGCTATACATTTTATTAAATCTCTTTGAGAAGTCGGAAACATATTCCCCTTCCTTTTTCGTCAGTGATCCAAGATCTGTAATATAGTAAAGGAAGTCCTTTCTATCCACCCAATTCTTTAAGAAGGCTTCATCTAGGGCTTCAATCCCATCGATAGATCCAAGAGGCAAGGCCCTAAACCACATCCTATCCTCTCCCTCAAGGCTATGAAAAACAATCCTCATCCATACACTTGCATCCATGATGACATAACAATCTGTAAAACTATAAAAGGATTTAAGGTGTTCCTCTGCGGTTATGTCTCCCTCGCCTGTGAACTTGGGAAAATGCTTAAGGTAGCCATCCGTTGGAAGGGCATTCAGAGGCTGAGGCAAAACAAGGGGGGCATACCTAGCATCTATTATAGATTCCATCCTAGTTCTAGGGGGATTATCTCCTGCCATTGGAGTGTGAACAGGAGGAGAACCAGGAGGATATGGAGTTCAAACAGGGGAGACTAGGGTTGTGCTTCTGGGATAAAAAGGAAAAGGTTGAGCGTTAGGATATAAATATGAGGGGCTAGAGGTAACGGAGGTTTCCCCTTTTGTAACTGCAACAACTCTAATAGGAGGAGGAGTATGAAAGTCTTCTAATTTCAAAGATCTCTCCTTCCACTTCACAAATTCAAGGAAGAAAGGGGTGTCAAAGCTCTCTCCTTCCAAACCAAGAATAGGAGGGGAGAAATCGGTAGGAAAACTCCCAAAATTTAAATTTATTTAAACTCTGGCAGTTTGTATAATAGGAGAATCAGAAACAATTACTGGAGTTTGTAAAGAGGAATTATGCAAATTATCAGAAAAACTTGGTATAGCTGTGGAGGTACGTTTTTGAGCGGTCTTTCCCTTTCTGATAATTTCATATGGGTCAGCTTTAGATGTTTCTAGCGACAGCAGTGAAGTGGAACTCGTGTGTCTGCCTTTAGGAGCCATAATTGACATAGTGGAGTCGAAACAGTGGAGTCGCCAGGTGCAGGTTGCAATCTTCAATGGTACCGATGTCTGATGCACCTTCAGAATCAGTAGCTCATTGTCGTTCTTACCCAGGGAAATGTCTTCAATCCGTTCCCCAGCAATGACACCAGAAATGTTAGCACCAGAAGTCACCTCTGGATTGCAGCAGAGGTAAGCCCAGTACCCATCAAGTTATATGTCACGGTTAATGGATTTAAAGAGGTCAAATGGGGCAGACTCAAGAGAATATCATTTTAACTCAGAAAACTGGAGCAGTATGCACAAGCAAATGAGGTCTTGATCAACTTCAACCAGTAAGTTGTAGTAAGGGTGAGTAGGAGGAATAAATTGAGGAGAAGATGTAAAGGTCTGCTCTGGACATCAGGTCTTTCAATAGCCTAAGGAGGAAAAAATATGAAAACAAGATCCTCTTGAATTCGAAGTTTCAGGAAACTAAAAATGTTATAAATGCACTGCAATCAAATATCCATTACAAAACAGTCACCACACTCCATGTGAATCCTTCAATCATGAACATTCAATATCAGACGCATATAAGATGGAAATAGAAGTTGAATTTCATTAAACAAGAAGTCTCAAATCAAGTTACATAACCAGAGAACCAGAGCTTCATTAAAACATTACAATACGGAAGCTTAGCTCAACCATCGGCCATAACAAAATATCAAAACTGCATACATATACTCAGAATTGTTGCAACCACCAGGAGTGTGATCAGACCACTGCATTAACATTTTCATTTGGCATCTCCTCTGTCAGATGCGAGCCAGACACAATTATGTGATTTACAGGAAAATCTATCCATAATTGACAGTCTGCCTTTATGGCCGCTCTCTGCATGTTTTCCATTTACGGGGTGAGATGAGGTCTCAACTTCCACCCCACTTTCATGAACTGTCTGCATTAGGATCAAGACGGGTCACACTCTGAACTTCGCCATCTGGAGATTTGTTGGACACTTGTAGGGAGGACTTGGCAGGAAGACATGGATGTTGATGATAGGGAGATGATGAGATGACTAGGACTGTGTGGCCTCCAAAATGTCATATCATCGCCCGACTTAGGACAATGAATACTTCTCAGGACGTGAGAAAAAATCCTTGATTAAGTTAGGTAAGTTCTTTCCATATTGCGTGCATTCTTTTTTGTTGAAGTCCATTAGGAAAGCAGCATTATAAACGTAATTGGGAACTGGGGATAATTTGTACATTACCTGGAAATGCTCTGGTCGGAAACAGCTAACTGCAACTTTTTGTGAATTGCAGATACTTATGGTCGAGAGGTCGACGTTCTCCAGTGCCCAACCAATCATATCATTATAAGGCATGAGCCTACGCCGCGTTGCTATTTTATGCAGCTCTGATTGAGCAACATATTTGTATCTCGTAGCCTGGGTTTCAGTCACCTCATCGCCCGAATCATATGGGTAGTTGATCAATTCGTATTGTAGAATATCGAATACCTGCGTCCAGGTTTTCACAGTGTCTATGGTTCTGGGTGAAGTGTCTGAGAAGACGTATGTGTTCGGGTTTGAGATTTCACCAGATGCTTTAGTTGTTTTCTGTGGAGCCATGATATCACAAGCTCATAACTCTGTTACCTATTACAGGAAATGCGCAAACTTCTTATCTTGCTCAAACTTGCTTTTCTGTGAGCTTGCTATTAGAATTCAAACTCCAGTATCATTATTCACCTTAATTGTATCGATTTTATAAATACCTTTGCTTAAAATGTATTCACTTTCCTTAATGAAAATATTTAGGCGGTGATCCGCGATCTTATTTGGAATCATTGCCATAGATCCATTATTAATTCCATTTAATGTTTGGTGGTTTGTGATCGGGAGGTTGTATGGATGAAATTTGAATTTGTCTAAACTACGATTCAACGAAAAATTAACATGGGACAATAATGTTTATCCCGTTAACTAATCATGTTTAACCTTAATTATTTGTGGGCATTCGAATCTCGGGATATCCGGTAATAGTTGGAGATATGATCTATGAAACTGGAAATCACGTAGGGATTAATTATTTGCTAATTGTCTTTAATATTTAATTAATCTTGCTTAACGCTTAAGGCATTTTGGGAGTTCGGGCTTCGTGAATTTATAATATGATAGATGGCGTATGTTCGAACTCCAAAAGTGCGAAACTACTACTTGATTTTTTTTAATTGGGCTTAGTTCCTTTTTAGGTATTTATGGCTTCATGTGTCGGCAAACTAACTTTGTGGATGCTTCAACATGCCACTACTCGTAATAACGTGTCAAAGATTAGGAAGATATATGTGTATGATGACTAAGACCCTTTGAACACCTTTCGGATATCGGGACTTTGGAGTTTCTACATGGTGAAAGGACCAAAGCACAAAACCCTAAAACCTAAAACTCCGAAGCAAGTCTCTAGAGGCTTGACCTTTCTAACATTCAAGCCACTACTCCGAAGCAAGTCTCTAGAGGCTTGACCTTAGTTATCTAGCATGCTTGTCACATTGTTACAGTACGATTTCAGGTGAAATATTATTGGCGAAATGATCGATAAGTGAATATGTTAATCTGGAATTGGATGTTGTGCTTACCTTGAAATTGATGTTGATTATTGTAATTGACGTTGATTGAATCACGTGCCTAGAAGTTAAGTGGATATCAATGTTCCTTAAAAATTTAATAAGTATCTCATTTATGCCTTGATGATCATGAACGTTAAGATTGGCACCTTTGGGCGTCGTCTTTAAACATAGAACGCAGTGGTGTTGGGATGATGTTAATTACGGTGTCAATACATCGTTATTCACATCGTGGTTCATGGGGATGACGTGTAGGCATTGTGTCATAATTGATTATTAATGCGTTATTATTGTTCGTTGATATGTAACAAATGTGTCGATGATTTCACTCTTAGCACAATGTTAATTTCCTAACGCATATCAAGGAAAAAAAAATTGGCATGTTGTATGTCTCTTGTGTGTCGTAACGGCAGGGTCATTACATATGGTATCGGAGCGGGTTCAACCATGCGACTGTGGATAGCCACACCTTCCACTGAAGTATACACTTAAATTAATCACTTATCGCTAATTAAAACTTTAACTTGTCCATGAGTTACTCATGGATAGAGGATGTCGCAAAGGTTCGCGACATGGTGTTAGGGGAGGAGGTGCGACGCCTCCAGTAGCACCTGCGCCAGAGGGGTCCAACCCCCAAGGAGAATAACATATCTTGAGCATGAGAAATTGACACACAAGATGCGTTGTGTCTGACAAGGTGCTTCCATGGATTTGACAGAGGCCTGGAAAAACCATCTCTACTGAGATAAGGCCAAGGCGCATGTACTCCTGAGGGTCCACAACACACCCCAACAAGTAATGGTAGCATTCAAGGGGACTCTAGAAGATTAAATTCTCGCGTTCACGAGCTCCACAGATGGCTCAGCCACCGAGGCATGGATGGAGAACAAGCATGGTGCATCGCGCTTAGCGGTTACGACCTCCAGCATGAAGGTCCACATAGGCGGTCTTCAGCTAAAGGGGAGCACTCTTCTGTGGAGGAAGACACTCCTACCTCAACTAAACATGGTCGTCAAAGACATGTTAGGGTAATGGTTCGAGGAACGGTTCCGGGAGAAGTAATTGACAGAGGAATTCATTGAGCGCCATCTCAATGAGTTCATCACCTTACGACAGGGTTTTCGTACAGTGTCGGATTATCAGACCAAAGTTTGGAGCTACTTCGGTATGCCCCGCATCTGAACACGAAGAAGCTAGGGATCAGCAAGTTCGTGACCGACCTTAACTCCAGCTTTCATTCAAAGGTGAGGATCTAAAGCCTCGGATGTTGCATGATGCAGTCCAGTAGGCCTCTTAGATAAGGAATATTTGACCGCGGGAATCCGGGCAGGACTCCTACAATACCATTTGGACTGACAACATTTGGTACGCGCAGCATCAGACATCGACCAGACAAGACATATTGGTATCAATATACATCTATGGAACCCTTGTTCTCAGCACCACGACAACGGGTTCCTCAGTAGAGAACCCCACTACAGTGGACCACCACTTCAGCGGCAGCAACGGTTGGGCCTGTTCAAAAGAACAAAACATGGTTTCTGGCTGGCGAGCCAACAACTACTACTTCAGGGACCCGGAGTACTAGACCGAAAACCAGATGTTGGACATGTGGAGAGCCACATAACCAATGCGTTTTTCCAATTGAGAGGGCCAGAGAAGCCAAGTCAACAGGGCACACTACCATTGTGAAGATGGGCTAGGCCCATAGGATTCATGACCGCGGTGAATAACCATCGGGCCAAGCACCAGTCCACTGTGCTCGAGGCGTCAGGTACCATCGCCAACCAAACTTCTAGTGTTTGTTAGATCCTAGGGCTACAAAGAGTTATATTGAAGGGATTCAGGTGAAGGCATTCGACAGTACGAGCTTAGATTCGTCGGAGTGACTTCGGGTGTCGTCGGATGGTTGGAGGAAGGGGTTTGAACTGTCTCTTTAACCTAGGGAATAGTGTAGCGAAGTCCGACCTAAACATCGCGATCTTAAGATCTTATGACGACGTGATTAGTATGGACTGGTGGGAATCCCATGATGTGATACTCAACGGTAAGATGAGGCAGTTGAGTTGGACCGACGATGAAGGACAGAGTAGTGTGATTGTAGGAAGAAAACGAGGAGTATCCCCGAGGTTCATTTCTTCCCTACAACTACAAGAGAGCACTCAAAAGGATGCAAGTTATATGCATACTTAGCACCGAACGTCAAGGGCACGAAGGAAGGATTAGAAGACCTTCCAGTAGTACAAGGGTTTGCGGACGTGATTCCCAGAATAATTACCAGGTGTGCTAC
>JASDQU010739743.1:12614-30694 GCA_032191745.1 Picea mariana | reverse complement strand
AGGTAGGTGAGGAAAATAGGCAAATTTAATTAATTAATAAAATTGGTTTTCTGGTGCAACTAGGGGATCGGGTGACATGTGTACGGGGGAGGTTTATCCTAATTAAATTTAATAAAAAAAATATAAAGAGGGTTTGGGAAACTAATCACTAAGAAAAATCTATAAAAAGGATGGCAAAGGAGGAGTATGGCGACGACTGGTAGGCATAAGTTTACGCTGCCGATATTTTTCTTGATTGATTTTCTTGTGGGAGTTGGGATGCCCAGCTCGATAGGGAGTGGTAGCTCGACCTTGCAAGGCAAGCTTGGAGCTAAATTTCTCTCTAAGTTTTGTGTGCGTGGCCCCTTTCCAGCTCAGGGGGCTCAGGGGGAATAAGAGTACCCCTAGCATTGGCTGGGAGGTACCAGTGAGGTCTTAGCGATTAGCAAGTGGGAGCAAGGCAGATCGTCAGTGGCCGAAGATCATCAACAAGCCAGCGTTGGTTCCAGTATTCCATTGAGTTTTGTTATGTGATGATTTAATTTTAGTGTTCAAATTGGTTTATTGGTTAAATGGTTTTATTATTTCAGGTTCGATTCCCTTGGATAAATTTATGTATAAGGAGATGTTTTATATGTTCTAAGTATTTTACAATCCATGAGATTAATTAATTATTGTGTTGTTGTGTCTTTTGTATGTCTTCCACAAGATTAATGGGATGTTGTGTTTAATATATTATATCATTACAAATTTACTGAAATTGAACATAAGTTTAATAAGTGTAGAGAAGAGGTTTCATTTCATTTTGTGTCAAATGTATCCTATCATCCACGTGCTAGTTCGATTAAGTATTAGAATGAAGAATTTAAATGATGTTTATTCTGGATTTCTTTAGGCCTTATATTTCCTTCTGTTCTTGCATGATTGGTGTATTGTCTACCAGAGATAATAACTATGTAACTAAGGCTTGTATTTGTCAAAAATCTTTGATCTGTAAGTTTTATAATAATTCGACATCAGGCTTAAGAAGTGAAGGTTTCTCCCTTCGAAAAAAAAATTGTGATTTATGTCGTCGATCTGTGCCTGGACTTAAGAACAGGGTACACCTTACAATTCTAAATCAAGAAGCATTTTCACACGCTATCTCCTCCCAGATATAATCTTACCTTTATTACAACCAAGCTAAATTTTTCCCCTATGTGTGTTTACTCCTTTGTTCACGCTTGTTATAGATTACCCCTCCCTGCTGAAGAATGCCATGGATTTGCTTTGATAGACAAACCTCTTTTTCTTTTGGCTTAAGACTCTGCCCTTGCTGAAGGTGCCTAGGAAGTTTCCCCACTCGTATTCTTCACAGTGCCCCTTTTTATGAGTGATTGGGGGTTTCTCTCCTCCGCGCATAGAGCAATCGCCTAGGGACTTTAGGTAAATCGATTCATTAGCGGATTTAAGGCGATTCCTTCCATTAAACAACCAGTCGGGAACTGTGAAGAGAAGATTGTGAATGTGTTTAGGGAACCCGACTAACTACAGTTATAGATGAGAACAACGATTTTTTTTCTATTCTAGAACACTGCAATCCACTGAACCAGCATTTAATAGATTATATCCCACCTCCGGCACCAACCTTTACGTAGCATATCTTAGTACAAGCGAGAAACTATTCCATTGTTGTCCTCTCCTGGTCCATGAGGTGAGAAGGGGTCTGAGATCAGAGTAATGGGGAGTTTCGATGACTACTTTCCCCAGTCTCAGGATCCGGGCATATGTTCCTACACGTCCCTCTCTCCTTGTTGTTGCTTCTTTGCTTCGTTTGTTCTAGAGCATTTATCGCTCTCCTTGATTTCTCCCTATCCTTTTTCTGAAAAGAAGAGAGGGGTCTCCACGAGATTTTCACTCTCAGAATTATTAACCTCTTGCTGGAATACTTGCCTCGTGCCCACAC
Source organism: Picea mariana (assembly GCA_032191745.1). NCBI lineage: Eukaryota > Viridiplantae > Streptophyta > Pinopsida > Pinales > Pinaceae > Picea > Picea mariana. The sequence goes on along the minus strand of JASDQU010739743.1, from coordinate 28,770 downwards.
AAGTAGTGAGCCAATCGTTATGTCAACCACGCCCAAACCTAGCGTTTTGCGTTGTCTTACCTGACGCTTGCCTATGTGTGACTTAGCATGTAATTTTACTTTTTATGTCCTCTGCGAATCACGTCGTCACCCAGGGTTTTGGTCTGCTTTATTTGTGTTTTCCCTTTTCATCTAAGCGCGGAGTGGAGGCTGCCAGCTAGGCGCACTTCCTTTATTTAAGGCGTGAGGTGTCTTACTCGAATACAAATTGGGATAATTCAATTTTACCTTTATTATTGTTTCCTCAGTGCCTCTGACTTCGGATTTCGATTTATACTTTATTTGACAGCTCCCTTTCAGTCAAGCCCACCGTTTTTTTAACCTTAATAAATCTCTTAAACACCACCCTTTACCAGCCGACCCGCCAGTCCCTCTTTGATTTAAAAAAAAGGGGGGGGTTAAACTCTTGACAGCCACGATGTACCTGTCATGTCAGCAGAGAACGCGGATTCTGCCTTCTCAACTTATTTTGGGTTAATGGTTTTTGTTGATTAAGCCCTACTAACATTATCTTGGTTAGGGAGCAACTAATTAATAATAATTAATGAAATAGAATTATTCACCTTATTTGTAAACTTAGTTATCCAACTGCCCCAAGGTTCTTAACCTCCTTTATATAATAATATTTTAGTTCATTGTTTCATTTCTGATCATCTCCTTGTAATGATTAATAATCATTGTTATTGTAATAATGTCTAATTTACATGTTCAACCAAGACGGGTATAGATGTTAATGTGGACCTGGCAGAAAGGAATTTAAGGTTGACATGTGTGGCGTGTAATCCCTCATTCGCACTCCAAACGTTAGACCAGACCTCTTGCACTTAGTTCATTTGACGATTATTTGGCTCCTTGAACGAAAGCATTGCAAAGATGACTGGTGTTATCTTAACTTGCGCCTTTAGAACATGAGTGTCACTTGTTGTTAAGCCTTCTTTATATTTTGCACGATGATTTACAGTGTCGATGAATGACACAATTAATAGAATACATGCGCGCACTGAATCAATGACTGTTTGACAATTAAATCTTTTCCTTGTGCGCACTAATCTTTATTGCAACGCATAATGTTAGACCCTAGACTCCTCGTGTGTAGCAAAACCTTGAAGTGAAGACTGATATTAGAGACTTCCAACTACCGACGCGTAATGAATTGTGATGTTGTGTTGATCATTAGACCTTAGAGTCCTTGCGCACTGAATTTTGTTACTCTTGCGCCCCAACTCTAGGCAATGAATGATCTCATGTATGTGATCAGTTTTCCTTATGCAACAATTACCGTTGTTTCCATGGGGCTTGCTCTCATGTTGTCGTCTATTGGATTAATCCTCCTTACTTGTGTCTTCGAATGTCTTATTGAGTGTTGGATTACAATATTGCGTTTTTAGATTATCAATGACTAATGGATTAACAACCTTCATTTCTCCATTAAATCATTAACGAATGATCATTGTAGAATTTAGACTTCTTGTGCCTACGAATTTTAGGTCAAGTGTGATGGTTTAGAAACGGTTTATCTTGCGCCTTAGATTATGTTGATGAGTAGGTGTTAGGATTGCTTGCGCCTTGGACTAAGTTGTTGCATGAATGTTTACGCCTTAGTTATCTAACACGCTTGTCACATTGTTACGGTATGATTTCAGGTGAAATATTATTGGCGAAATAATCGATAAATGAGGATGTTAATCTAGAATTGGATGTTGTGCTTACCTTGAAATTGATGTTGATTATTGTAATTGACGTTGAATGAATCGCGCGCCTAGAAGTTAAGTGGATATCAATGTGCCTTAAAAATTTAATAAGTAGCTCATTTGCGCCTTGATGATCGTGAACGTTAAGATTGGTACCTTTACGCACCGTCTTTAATCGTAGAACGCAGTGGTGTTGGGATGATGTTAATTATCATGTTAATACATCGTTATGCACATCATGGTTCATGGGGATGACGTGTCGACCTTGTGTCATAATTGATTATTAATGTATTATTATTGTTCGTTGATATGTAACAGACGCACGATGTTAATTTCCTAATGCAGCTCAAGGAAAAAAAATTGGCATGTTGTATGTCGCTTGTGTGTCGTAACGACAAGGTTGTTATAAAACCTTGTGCATAAGAGGAGTGTGCACTTCAATCATACAAGTAGCTTGGGAGAATGTTACAATCAAGTGTGAGTGAGTGATCCACAATGGGGATCTACTCTCTTATATATACAAGACCTAACTCATCAATAGATGTGTCTATTGGCACAATAGGGTCAACTTGTACTACTCAAAAATATAATTAATCTTTTACCAAATATTAATTATCTTTACATGGTGGGGCCGACTTGTACCTTTTACACAATTAGGGTTACACAATAAATCTTACTCTTAGACAATATAGCAAGGGATCCACACATCCTCTAGTGCTCAGCCACTACGGACACGTCCACTTGTGCTCAGCCACAGGGACATCACTCTCAACAGATCAACTCAACTAAGTCCATAGGAGTACCATCTGAAGAGCCATCTCAAGTCGACTCAACTAAGTCCATAGGAGTCTGACAGGAGACCATCACAAGTCATCTCAACTCAATCCAGAGGAGCATGACAAGAGACCACGCACGTCATCTCAACTCAGTCCAGAGGAGTATGACACACCCATTACATGGGCTTTCTCACAGATCGTCTCAACTTAGTCCAGAGGAGAACGACCTGGAGAATGTCTCATGAAGTTGCAATCATCAACACTCCCTCTCAGCTAGGGAGGGATTCTCCACTATCCCAAGTCTCTCACAGCAGTACTCAAACTTCGTCCTAGAAAGCGATTTGGGGAAGACATATGCAACTTTCTCATGTGTAGAAAGGTATTGCACGTGTACTGCTTTCATCTGCACCATATCTCTGATGTAATGATATTTGATCTCAATGTGTTTCATTTTATCGTGAAACACCAGATTCTCTGAGAGCTTCACACATCTCTGGTTATCACAATGGATAACGGTGGAATCCATTGTCCAAATAAGTCTGCAAGGAGCTTGCAAAGCCACACTGCTTCGCAGTCTTCCACACATAATGTAATGTACTATGCTTCTGCAATACTCAAAGGCACAGAAGTATGTTTCTTGCTACACCAGGAAACCATGGCAAATCCCAAAGTAAAACAACAACCGAAGGTACTCTTCCAGTCCACTGCACTCCCTTCCCAATCTGCATCGGCATATCCCTGCAATCTCATGTCTACACCGGAGGCATATCTCAGTCCATAACCAATTGTGCCTCATAAATATCTCAATACATGCTTCGTTGCTATTCAGTGTGTCTGTCTCGACTGACTCATAAACTGACTGAGTATGTTCACTGCATAGCATTTATCAAGTCTGGTGTTAACCAGATACATCAATGATCCAATCAGTTGTCTATAAAACTATGGATCAATCTCGCCTGAAGCAGAAGAAGCCTCGTTCATTTTCTTCAAATCCATCACCATCAGTGTAGGCATGGATTTGTAGTCTGTCATCCCGAATTTCTTCAATATCTCCACTGTGTACTTTCCTTGACTCAGGAAAATCTCATCCGTCCTCTTCCACACTTCTAGTCCCAAGAAGTAGTGCATCATACCAAGGTCCTTCATCTCGAATTCAGAAGCCAATGCACGCTTGCAATCAACAATAAGGCTTTCTGAATCGGTGAGGAATAAGTCATCAACATATAGGAACAAAATCAAGCACTCATCACCAACAATGTTGTAGTATAGGTTTGGATCAGCGACACTCTTGTTGAATCCCAAACTCATCAAGTATCCATCAATCTTCTCATACCACTCATGAGGTGCCTGCTTTAGTCCATACAGGGATTTCTTCAACATGCACATATGAGACTTCTTCTCATGTATCACAAATCCATCTGGTTGCTTGATGTAAACTTCTTCCTCAATCTCATCATTTAGAAAGGTTGTCTTCACATCCATCTGATGTAGTCTCCAACCCATGGATGTTGCAAGAGAAATAATTGTACAGATGGAAGTGTATCGGGCAACAAGAGAAAATGTCTCCTCATAATCTTTTCCCTCCACCTAAAAGAATCCTCTAGCCACAAATCTCGCTTTCTACTTCTCGACACTTCCATCAGCTGCATGTTTGATCTTATAGATCCACTTGGAAGTCACTACAGACATCCCTTCTAGTCTCGGAACAATATCCCACACATCATTCTTCATGATGGACTGATACTCTTCGGTCATGGCATCTTTCCAAACTTGCTGACCTGTTGCTTCTCCATGACAAGAAGGCCCAGTATAAATGATGTGGCTCATAGTTGAAACATAGCTCGAAAATATTTATGGTCTCTTGCTCTTAGAATGTACCATGAGGAGTTACATGTTCCTTTGCCTCTTGCAGAGTCTGTCGAGCCCATGCAGGCCTCTTCTGGCCTACTGCAATGTCTCTGGGAACATCAATTGGATCAAATGGATCTGTAATTGTCTCCCTCTGAATTGTTGAAGGGGGAGAAGGTATTGTCTCTTCTTTCTTCTCACTGTCAATCTCCTTTTGAGATCCTCTAGATCTTCGGAAGGATATCTCTTCCTCAAAGGTGACATCTCTGCTAACTTCGATCTGTCTCTGACCAGGGATGTATATACGATATGCCTTCGAAGATTCATTGTACCCCACAAATGTACCCTTTCTGCCTGAAGGTTCTAGCTTGGTTCTCTTCTCCTTGGGTACATGAAAGTATACTAGACACCCAAATATCTTGAAGTGTCCAACCTCAAGCTTCACTCCGGTGAAGGCTTCTTTGGGAGTCATATTCTTCATAATCTTATGAGGACTCTTGTTTTGAACGTACATTGTTGTCATGGATGCCTCTGCCCACAGAATCATAGGTAGATTATGATCATGTATCATTGCTTTGGTTTCCTCAACATTAGTTTTGTTCTTCCTTTCTGCAACCCCATTCTTTTGAGGGTTATAAGGAACGATGTGCTCCCTCTTGATCCCTGCCTCAACACAGAAATCATTGAAATCCCTGGAGGTGTACTCTCCTCCATTATCCGATCTCAGCACCTTGATCCTCCTCCCAGTCAGGTTCTCAACCTGAGCTTTAAACTGTTGAAATCTCGCAAGGACTCCATCCTTGGTCTTCAAGAAGTAAATCCACATCTTCCGAGACTGATCATCGATGAAGAGAACATAGTACAAATATCCTCTCAAGGAAGCAGCAGTCATAGGTCCACAAACATCTGTATGTATCAAGTCCAAGATCCCCTTGGATCTACTATCACCACTCGGAAAGGACCCCTTGACATTTTTGTCAAGAGCACAACCTCTGCAAATGCCATCATGCTCAATATGTATCTCTGGAAAGCCTGTCACCATCTTCCCTAGAGCGGGAAGGGCTCTATAATGTAAATGAACAAGTCTCATATGTCATAGCTCGCTCAAGTTGATAGTATCATGTAATAAGGCATGGACTGGTTGGACAGTCAATCTGTACAAACTGTTTTCTTGAACACCAATCACCTGGGCAGAATCCATGTGTGAGTTCTTGTTCCATGCAAGAACTTTTCCTTCAAAAAAGGTAACCTTGTAGCCTTTATCCTCTAAGGCAGAAATAGAGACAAGGTTCCTTTTCATCCCAGGTACATATAGTACCTTACTTAATTGTAGTGGTATGTCAGAATCTAATTGGAAAGTAGAAGATCCAACTTCTTTCATAGTATATCTGGCATTATCACCAAGTACAACATGTAGACGAGACTCTTTCTCTACAAGATCAGTGAGATGTTCTATATATCTAGTCATGTGTCTGGAAGCACCACTGTCAATTAACCAAATATCACTATCAGTAGGAACTGTACCTGAGAGTGTTGATATGAAGAAGAATGCTTCATCTTTTATGTCTTCATCTCTCTGATGTGGTTCTGGATCAACATCGGCAGTGGATGCATGTTGTCTTCCTTTCTTCCTGGTAGGACAATTTATTGCAATGTGTCCATACTTGTCACATCTGAAACATTGAATCCTTGATATGTCTTTTCCTTGTTCGTGACTTGGAGTTGTTGAAGTTTTCTTGTCTTTGAATGCTTTGTTGAAACTTCTTCTATCTCTTCTGCCTCTTTTTGCATAAGAAACAAGGGCTTCATTATCATCATGATGGGATTCTTGCACTCCTCTGGCTATAAGTTTGGTTTCTTCCTGAGTGCAGTATGTCCATAGACGATCAAACTCAGGTAAATATGCTCTTCCACTGATACTTTGAAGGAATGTTTCACAATGTCTTGGAAGAGCATTGAAGGTAATCATGACAAGTTCTTTATCTGTTATGGTTTCTCCAATGGCACCTAGCTGATTTCTAATCTCTGAAATCTTCATGAAGAAGGTAGCAACGGTGTCAGCTTTCGTCATCTTGATATTTTGAAGTTGGTGTTTCAATGTAAGAGCTTTGTTTGTGTTGTTTTTCTCAAACATCTTCTTCAATGCATCATACATTTTGTAAGTTTTCTTCAGGGTAGAGATGCGAGGTAGTAGATGATCTCTTACTAAATAGATGATTATCTTTTTTGCTTTGACATCGTCTTCCTTCCATTCAGCCTTCTCTTCATTGGTAGTTGTTTCCAGTAGAGTCTTTTCTATCAATCTCAATAGATCACCCTCTTCCAGAGTGATGTGTAATCTTGACTTCCAGGAGTTGAAGTTGCTTGTTCCATCAAGCCTGTCTTCCACCAAGGTTTTGTTCCTCATAGTTTGCAGATTCTTCACAAACCCTAACGGCTGGGAAAGAAACCCTAGCATTTTTCAAGAGGAGGTCTCTGGGGGTTTATTGGACTTATGACTGCTAACAAGAAACCATGGAGAGTCAAAGGAACCTCAGCAAGCTGCAAAAATGATCCAACGTTCTACAAAAACCCTAAAACCAAAATTCTGCAGAAACCCTAAGGCCAAAACTCAAAACTCCTTCAATTTTTTATCTGAGAGTTGTAGGAGGTGCACTGGAGAAGGACGTGCTTGCCTGTGCAAAAATTAGGCCCAATGTTCAAGGAAAAACTGTTAAAATTAGCTTGACAAAGAAAATGGATGGGGTCGTTTTTGCAGTTGCAACAAGATGGTGACGGCTAGCTTGAATAGCTTGTGCAATGGCTCTTCAGGAACTCTGCTCTGAAACCATGTTGAATTTTTAATGCTTAGTTCAAGCACATGTATTTTCTTTCAATTTAGCATGAACTTGAACCATAAACAATGTAGCTACACTAGTTGTAGTAACCAAGATCACAAGAAGAATAACCATGCACAAGAACACAAGAAGTTATCCTGGGAAAACCCTTCTCAATCAAGGGAAAAACCCAACAATCCTTTGTTATAGAGTCAAGAGAATATCCCCCACACCATAAACCCTAGAGCACACAAGAGGGTGCTTCTATGACCTAGAAAACTTGTGCATAAGAGGAGTGTGCACTTCAGTTGTACAAGTAGCTTGAGAGAATGTTACAATCAAGTGTGAGTGAGTGATCCACAATAGGGATCTACTCTCTTATATATACAAGACCTAACTCATCAATAGATGTGTCTATTGTCACAATAGGGTTGACTTGTACTACTCAAACACACCATAAACCCTAGAGCACACAAGCGGGTGCTTCTATGACCTAGAAAACTTGTGCATAAGAGGAGTGTGCACTTCAGTTGTACAAGTAGCTTGAGAGAATGTTACAATCAAGTGTGAGTGAGTGATCCACAATAGGGATCTACTCTCTTATATATACAAGACCTAACTCATCAATAGATGTGTCTATTGGCACAATAGGGTCGACTTGTACTACTCAAAAATATAATTAATCTTTTACCAAATATTAATTATCTTTACATGGTGGGGCCGACTTGTACCCTTTACATAATTAGGGTTACACGATAAATCTTACTCTTAGACAATATAGCAAGGGATCCACACATCATTTAGTGCTCAGCCACTAGGAACGCGTCCACCTGTGCTCAGCCACAGGGACGTCACTCTCAACAGATCAACTCAACTAAGTCCATAAGAGTACCATCTGGAGAGCCATCTCAAGTCGACTCAACTAAGTCCATAGGAGTTTGACAAGAGACCATCTCAAGTCATCTCAACTCAGCCCAGAGGAGCACGACAAGAGACCACACACGTCATATCAACTCAGTCCAGAGGAGTATGACACACCCATCACATGGGATTTCTCACAGATCGTCTCAACTCAATCCATAGGAGAACGACCTGGAGAATGTCTCATGAAGCTACAATCATCAACATTTCCCCCCCTGTTCTTCTCGCAAACACCACCCCCTCAATTTCCTACCTATACTCTTGCTCATCACTCCTACCTTTTCCTGTTGTCTCGGCTCTATTTTTTTTGTTGCATGTCCAAAGGCAACCACTCTCATCGCGCTAGGGGGGGGTTCCTCATGCAGAAATAAAGACCGCTCTAGCTCTCATCTCATCTCTACTTTTGAAGATTATACTAAGTCTTACCAAGCTCATACCCCTCCTGAAATTAGCGCTGAAATTGATTTCGATGAGGCCAATGTTCGTGTCCTAGGGCATTTCATCTTGGATGAGGAGTTGCTCCAATCCACTAGCCCATGGGTACCGGACACTAGAAACACTCAAGCTCACATCTCTTAGTACTTGAAAACAGTTGAAAACTATTATCATTTAAAGTTGTTGATGGGTCGTGTTCTTGGTGAATGACACAAGGCTAAATAAGAAATTATATTGTAGCTCGATGACGTCCAGTTACAAATCAAGCTCCTTGACCACAAGATGAACTTGATGGCAAAGANCTCTTAGTACTTGAAAACAGTTGAAAACTATTATCATTTAAAGTTGTTGATGGGTCGTGTTCTTGGTGAATGACACAAGGCTAAATAAGAAATTCTATTGTAGCTTGATGACGTCCAGTTACAAATCGAGCTCCTTGACCACAAGATGAACTTGATGGCAAAGAAGATGGCGGGAATGGACCTGGCGAATCTAGATTACCCTCAACCTCAAGTGCATGTCGCTGAGGGTCGGTCTATCACCTAGTTTTTAATGATTTTTAGCATTTTCAATTTGTTGTTAATTATAGGAGGTATGGGCATCTCAATCCCACCTCATGGTATTCAACTAAGGAAAAAACAACAGCTAGTTTTTTTGAATAAAATATAGTCTCAAGCTTTACTATATTTAGGCTTATAGTTTTAACAAACAAACATTTTACAAACTTTCAAACAAGTTGATGCATTGTTGTTGGTCTGGTTTCCCAAGTGGTAGGCCAAGAACAACGATTTTTTATACTCTTATTATGGAAATATAAAGACTCGAGATAATTTACAAAAAAAAAGCTTTATGCAATGGTCTCCCTTGAGACAAAATGATCTAGTTGCATCACTCCTTCGACACCCCTTTTTTGAAAAAATATTATAGGTAGGGAACAACCAAAGGCCCTAGTATGCCCCACAACTCATGGATAAGGTTTATGGATGGATAAAAACCTTGTTTAGTTTTGTTTCCTCTCATTTTATAACCCATTTCAATCATTTTTGTTAGGGTTTTGAGTTGGCTTCCTACTAGTTTTTTACAAAAGCGAATTCCTAAGAGCTTGGAGAGGAAATTGAATGTTTCCATATTCGCATTCAACTATCGTTGTAGACTCATTGAAAAGGTAAGCTCCAAGCCCATTCTCTCTTGGTTTTCTTCCCCTATGTTGTTTGTTTTCGTATTTGTCAGATGATGAATGTTCTCTTTTCCTACTCTTTCCCATTCCTTATTCTCCCTCATTTTACTGCGCATTTTTGTCAAGAAGCATGATGGGTATGTGATGTGTATATTTTTGTTTTTTATTAAAATAGTTTTGATGAGTAATAGATATGACGGGGAATTTTAGGATTATGAAATGTTCATGATGACCTACTCTATGGAGAGGAGAAATAAATAGACGGGGATGGAGGAGAAAAAGGTGAAAATAATGGTGAAGATAAAAGCAAAAAAAAATCAACACACCTATGGTAGTATGTGAAAAGATTTGAGGGAGGGAAAGGAGGTGGAACCACTAAATTTGCATGCCCCTATTGTAAAACATACAAATCTCACATAGGTCCATATACCCATGTGAGAAAGCATCCCTATGGATTGTTGTGAGTCGATACATCCAAGAACATAGGAATAAAAACGTGTCTCATTGTACCAAAGGAAGATAGAGAAAATACATCACAACCGAGTTAAAAGAACACACAAAAAAAGATTCAATCAAAGGCTACATTTAGAATGTTTAGCCAAGCCCCGTCCCCTATTGCTAGTGGATCCACAATTGTGAATACTTATTACAAAATGTGTTAGATCACTAAATGATGAAACCCTAAATAGCGTTGAGTCACATAAATAAGCTCAAAGAAAGATACTCACAATAACACCATATGATATTATTAATGAATAACTTGCGCATTTATTACAAAGGAGTTTACCTCCTTATACATCAGTGTTCATTAAGCAAATTATTTCCACTTATGAATGTGGGATAGATTGCTTTACAAAAAAATGAACATCAACATATTTTAAAGTCGTAAAATGACTTTATTGCATAGTAAGTCGTATATCTTTGATACTCCCCCATAAGGCATACAGTGTTGAAACAAACTGAAATCAAATACGTATACTGAATGTAAAACACATAAACTGAACACTAAACATCATTAACATCCTTTAGAATCTTCTACTTTGAACATAGTTCTTTGACTAGTTTCAACTCCATCAAGTTGCCTCATATCATTCATAACAATGTAGTTGCTGAGTTGAATTCTCGAGCTCCTGGATTCCACCTCCCCGAACTTCTGACTCAAAAATCTACAAAATTCAATTATTGGACAACAATCCACTTACAAGTCGCGTAACCTCACTAGTAGACTGCAATCCACATGCATGTCTCTCCAAGTATTGAGTGATCTTTCCCTAGATCCACAACTTCTGAACTAATTAGGAAACAATCCATTTTGAGTTGTTAACTGATCCCTTCTCGTATTCAAAGTGTGGTCTTTCTAAAATGCATAAAATCCCTTTTATTTATTATATTCTTCACCATTGTCAACATCCAGTGGATCTTCAATCATGGCTACACTCACTATATGTTGTATATGTTTAACCTTTCCCATAAGAACGCTAGTGGCTCGTTATCTACAATTCCAAGTTGTATGACCCAGCTTCTTGCAATAGTGGCATTATACTTCTTCTTCGTCTTTTGTTGATCTATTACAGTGGTTTCTTGCAATAGTGGCATTATACTTCTTCTTCGTCTTTTGTTGATCTATTACAGTGGTTTCTTGCATAGAATGCAAGATCCAATTGGCTATCACCTTCAATGGTTCTCTTTTCTTCTTCTAGCAATGTTGCAATCATTTTGTCCAGACTTTGTGAAGGTAGTTGACTCGGGGTAAAGATACCACTATTGTATTTAGGAGGAAAATTGTTCTGGAGAATAGCCTTGACATTTGTTATGTATCTGTATAGATCTGCAAATATACTTCATAAATAAACCAATAATAAACACCAAACTATTCACTGAAACATTGAACACAAGAAATAAAGAAAACCCTTAAGGTAGGGTAGCACCTTATATTAATCATTATGGAAGGATAACACTCCTCAAGCAATACTTGTGTGTACATTAACAATATTCTTTTTCATGCCTCAATACGTTGCTTACACTTCTTTATATAGTATTCTCTATCTTCTAAGAACATTCTAGAGAAGGGATCTTCTAGAAAGCCTATTTATTATCTCTAACTACCATAGTGGGCTTTATTTAACACTATGGTGGACCTAGTCCACCTTACATTGAATGGCCTACACTAATAATACATAACCCCATTCTCATTGGGTATCTCCCATATTACCTCCCTAGGTATAGTACAGCATCCTCCTCATCAACTATTGCCTTAACTTCTACAAGTTATATGATAATAGATCTTAGATTGTTGACGTGACTCGACATGGTGGCTTTAGCTGACATCTTAAAGTTAAATAATAGTACTTTCAAGTAAAATTTTGCATTCACTACTTGTGCCCCAAATAACTTGTTTAGATTCTTCCAGATCTCCTCGGATGATTCGTTCAAATCTACGTGATGTAGCTCTGAATCTAAGAGAGCAAGGTCGATAATGGTTTTTTCCTTATCATCTCTGCTCTCCCATTCTATCAATTTGTTTGGATCTGCAGGTGTTGCATTGGTTCCTTTGACAATTCCTGAAATCTTTTTGTTCATCGATTGCATCTGGATCTTCACTTTCCACATATGGTAATTGAAACTCGAGTACTTCTCTAACGACATCTCCATGATTGATCAAATATAATTTTTTTCACTGCTGAAAAATAATTACCAACAGATGCAAACAAAGTTTACACAAACCAAAGTTGTAGAAACTGCAAATCTGAGAGAGATCAGTCGTAGAACTACAATAAAACCCTCATTGCCTATATTGAAAAAATTAAGAAGGATATTGCATTAAATCGCGGCTAAAAAAATACAAAACTCGGATCTAAGTGAACTCGCTGCTAAACACCCTCGAATTGTGGCACTTTGTAGCTCTTAGACTATTAAAGTCACAAGAGTGGAAACCTTGTCTTTCAAAGGCCCAAGACTCTTAATACAACTTCATGCTCTAATATTGTATTATAAAATGAGGTAGATCGCTAAATGTGAAAACCCTAGATAAGGTTGAGTCACATAACTAAGATCAAAGAAAGATACTCACAATAACACCATATGATATTATCAATTAATAATTGGTGCATTTATTAAAAATGACTTTACCTCCTTATATATCATTGTTCATTGAGCAAATCATTTCAACTTATGAATGTGGGATAGATTGCTTTACACAAAAAAATGAACATTAACATATTCTAAAGTCATAAGTGACTTTATTACATAGTAAGACTTATATCTCTAATAATATATGACATAAAACAATGGAAGATTTCCTTGACCAAAGTGGTAGAGACGACATGGATGCAAAAGTGTGTGAGTTTCTCTATGCATGTGATATACCATTCAATGTTATTCACCTCTACTATTTCAATGATATGTTTATTGTCATCTACAATTTCCCTAAAGGATACAAGATCCCAAGTATGACAGCCAAAACCCAATCACTAGAAAAGGAAAAATCCAAAATCTATAGTGGGCTATAACAATGTACAAACGTTTGTTCCAACTTTGGGGAAGCCATTTTTCTTGGTGTGTCTACTAATAGTATAATCTTCCTTACAACACATCACTTCTTAGCCGATTAAGATATCAGTGTTAATATTTTAGAGCCCTAATTGAAATCCATTCAAGAAATTAGGTTGTCATTGACAATATTGGCATTCAAGTCATCACTAGCAATGCACCTAATTGTAAGGCTATGGGAGCAATCGTTGAGGATGAATAACTTAACACTTTTTGGTTTGGGTGTTTGGTACACATTGAACCTTTTGATGTATAATATTATTAAGTTGAATGAGCCTAATTATAAGTAGATCGGTGCCTTCTACAAGAAAGGGAAGAAGATCATATAATCATCACCAATCCTAGCTTCATTAACCACATTTTTTTCTTTTGCGCCAAGTTGGGGATACTTAGCTTACAAAGCCCAAATTTGCTAGTTATTACCTCACCTTCAAGGGCATTTTAAAGGTAAGGGAGGCATTGGCTAGTATGGTGGTGAATAATGTATGGAAGGAGTTGAGGTTGAGGTTATCTAATAAAATTTATAYTATGACTCACAAGAAATCATTCTTGATGGTCAATTTTGGACACAAGTTAGGTGTTATAGCTAAATTTGGTCACCATTGACAATATAGTTGAACTATGCCACATCATCATCAATATGTCATTATCATGAACCATTTCTAAAGCCTATTTCCTTGTGTGCATGTGTTGTATTAGTGCAACTCACATAGGATGCATAGGTTTCTAGTTAGCAACATGCATGCACACTCAAATTGACCCAAAAAATAAATAAAGTACAAAATGTATGGATCTCAAGTGGAGATCACAGAGGTCGTACACTTGTGCAGCCCAAATCTCATGTCCTAATTATTGAAACATTTCTTAAGCATATAAATAAGTGGTCCATGATTGGAAGAAGGGGTAACTTGCCCTTATACTAAAATGTTGTCTAGTTGAACTAGCAAAATCCTTATCTCTAATCCTCTTCTTGTGTAGAACTTTCCATGTTCTCCAACGTTGACCTATTCTCTCCTAGGTTCTAATGAGCCACTATTTGGCCCCCCTTTGGTTTTCAGATTTGAGTCCTTGTTATAAGGTAGACTTTGATCGATGGATAAGGCTAGAGGAAACCAGACTTGAGTGAAAGAGTTGCAACAATGACTTTAAGTATATTATATTTGTTGTCAACTTTTCAATCATATCAATATAGATCTCTTTTCTTCCCGCCACCCACCCCCCTCCCCTTGACCAATTCTTGTCATGATTCAACGTTATGGTTTAATTGCATTTGAATAATAAAATGGACAAAGACCAAGACTCACAACTTCTATTAGGTATTTCCCCCTTTCCTTCTCCTCACATTTCAGTGATAAAGAATTTTCTTAAGAAAGAATAGTTTATAGACTTTGTATTCTGTAAATGAGAACCCAAACCCTCTCACCAAGTACTTACATCTAATGTAGGAAAAAACTCTCAATAGAATTAGCAACTCCAATGAGGAAGAATTCATTAAATTCTTCCTTTTTGGTTTGCCTTGTTAATTTCTTGTGAGTTTTTGCAATCCATCTTTACTAGCATTTCTTTGTCAGTGTTAGGAACATGAAATCGTTTTCAATTTTAAGTATGTTGTTTATTTTTTGGCTTGCTCTATTTTCTATGTGTGATCTAGTTTAGTAACATTGGTGTGCAATGCACTAGTTGCATTCAAACAATCCACGTGCACATTCTTGTATTTGCAACAAACAATTCTGTAAACCGCACACAAAAAAATGAATATTGAAAAAAATTTAAAATTAAAAAATTATTTTCTTTTGGTTCATTTAAGGAACTCTGAAGTAGTTTTGATGTATTATGAAGTGACTGCATTTAAAGGAAAATATCATATTAATTTCATTAACATGTTCTTGAGAAAATAAAAAAGAATTGCTTACTTTGATTTGAAATACTTCTCTTGAAAATTTGCATTACATAAAATATCAAATTGCTTGTATTAGCATGTTCTCATGAAAATTAAAAAGAATTCCTTACTTTGATTTGAAATATTTTTCTTGAAAATGTGCATTACATTTAGGTTTTGAAAGGTCTACTTGGTTTTTTTTGTACTTTTCATAAAAAAAACAAATTTGTAAAGTAGTGTTTTCCTTTTGTACTTTTTCACTTTAGAACATCATATTTTTCTTGCTTCTACATCCCTCTAAGTAAAAAGCAACCAATAAAAGAAATGCATAATTAAATGAACTAGGCTTGCTTTTCTTTATTAGAAATCAACAATGGTGTAGGTGTAGGGTGTCGATTGTAGGATTGGAGAATAAATTCCCTAAGGCCACAAAATAAAACTAGAAGTTGACTAGAGAGTGGAAAAACCTATAATAGCAAGCAATACTTCCTGGGAAATGCTACTAGGCTAAAGTTGGTTAAGTGTTGAGATCTCCCCTAGCACTTATCTCTGGATGGATGCGCAATATGGGACTTGATTGAAGTTGGCATGTTACTCAGAATGACACATTTTTACTAAAGTTTTCATCGCAATACAAAGTTTTGTATATCCCTGCACAATACAAAACCCTTTCCCACCATTGTTTTGCCCATTTATCAATCATGAAAATGCACCTTTAACAACTTCTCATAGGTTTCACATAGGTGACTTCAACTAAGAAGAGCTTGTGGCACCTAAGGAAAATAAATATTTTTGTTGGAGCACCCTTAAGGTTTCCTTCTTCGTGAAGGGGATTGCACCTTGGGTAGTGATTTCACAGGGTTATTATAGTTGTTTCTAACACCTTCGTTTGTTAGACTTAGGCCCTCATCATCATAAGCTAACCTTTGGAAGGCCATTTTTCATCTCTTTACTAGTTGGGCGTAGGGATTTAACCACCTTGATCTAACTCTTGAAAGAGTGGGTTTGCTTGGTTGAGTCCTGAA
>JASDQU010739742.1:549837-575091 GCA_032191745.1 Picea mariana | reverse complement strand
ATAAAGATAGAGATACAGTAATACACGATTTCTATTAATGAAATAAATGTACAGAGACTGTAAAAATACAGAGTGAAAGACTCACTAGAATGGTGGCAGCTTATCTCTGAGAAGAGATGTGACGGCTACTCGCATTCGCAAGAAGATGATTACAATGAGGCTCTAAAGGCCTTTTTACAATAAGAAGGAATTCCAAAAACCCTAGACATCCAAAAAACCTAACCCTGGGAAATGAAGCGCCAAAAGTCATGTGGGCCCCGTTTGGGTAAGTGAGTACATCAACTTCCCGGGGTCGTAACTTTTGCATATGATCTTGGTTTTAGGCGTGTGATAGCTTGTTGGAAAGGTATCATTGAGGAGATGCATTTTGGGGGATCAATTATGCCTTTGGCTATCATTGAGAACCTCGATCTCGAAAACCCTTCATTTGGGCCCTCAAAATGTCCCCGGAAGTTAAAACCTGCTAAAAATAGTAAATTGCCAAAATTGCCAGAAAACTGTTTTGAGCCATTTGGAAAAGGTGGTTGGCCACCGATATCCACCTGGATCAAGTCTTGAAGCTAAAATACCACATAGAAATGAGGTGCATGCCTTCAATACCAAATAATTTCCAACACTGGTAGGTTTTTGAAGATGATGAACAGATAAAGTAGTTTCTAGAAATGGTGGATGAATTTTCCGAAACACACATCGACCAGGAAAATAAAAATGACACTACTTGGATCATGCAAGAAGGTGAAGATCCTTAGAAGTTCCAAGATAAGATCGTTAATCATCGCATGTTGGTGTTAAATAATAATCAAATTCCTATGGTTCTAATTCCGTTATAAATATTATTTGATAAGGACGATATACCTCTAAATTCTACCTTGAAACCTCAGCCCGAAGAGGTTGAAGATTGTGACATAGGCACTAAGGAAAACCCCAAACTAGTCAAAATTTCTAAATACCTTCCACCTGAAATGAAAAGTAAATATGTTGAGTTACTAAAACAATACAAAGATGTCTTTGCCTGGTCTTATGAAGAACTAAAAACTTATGATACCACTGTTATCGAGCATAAAATCCCTTTGAAACTGGGCATCAAACCTTTCAGGAAAAATCTTAGACAAATAAACCTGATACTTCTGCCTATAATAGAAAGAGAGTTAAAAAATCTCCTGGATGAAAAAATTATTGTTCCACTCAAATATTATGAGTGGGTAGCTAATTTAGTTCCAGTTAGAAAAAAAAATGGTGAAATCAAACTTTGCGTGGATTTCAGGAACCTAAATAGATCATCTCTTAAAAACAATTATCTGCTCCCTAAAATGGATCAAGTTCTGGAAAAAGTGGTCGGGGCTAACCGAATGTCTATGATTGATGGCTTTTCAGGTTACAATCAAATTGTGGTCTACGAAGATGATAAAGAGAAAACCGCATTTACCACTCCATGGGCTACTTTCATGTATGACAAAATGCCATTCGGTTTGATGAACGCAGGGGCCACTTTTCAACGAGTGATGGACATAGCCTTTGTTGGTGAAAGAGATAAGTTTTTTGTTATCTATTTTGATGATTTAAATATTTCTAACTCTAATGCAGAGAACTTGGTACACCTCAAACAGACGTTCGAGAAATGTTGGAAATTTAGTTTGTCCCTAAATCCCAAGAAATCTTATTTTGCAATGCAGGAAGGTAAAATCTTGGGTCATATAGTATATAAGGAAGGAATCAAAATTGATCCAAAAAGGGTTGAAGACATAGATACAATAAATATTCCCAGAAACAAAAAGGAAATTCGGTCTTTTTTAGGAAAAAAAAAAAATTTAAGAAGATTCATTCCAAATTTCACTGAAATTGTTAAAATGATTACAGGTATGCTAAAAAAGGACAGTGAGGTCAAATGGACAACCAAGGCCAAATAATCTTTTGAACGCATCAAGAAAACTTTAGGAGAAGCATCGGTGCTAGCCATCCCATATTATACGAAAGAGTTCTTGATTTTTTCATTTGCCTCCGAACATACTATCGCGATCTTGCTCTTATAGAAGAATGATGAAGGTTTCAAGCAGCCAATAGCATTTTTCAGTAAAAGTCTCAAAGACGCAGAGTTGAGATATGATATACTGGAAAAATAGGCATACACAATGGTGAAAGCCCTCAAATATTTTAGAACTTATATGCTTCATTCCAAGGTGATTTCCTATGTACCAACTAGCATGGTCAAGGACATATTGGTTCAGCCTGAGAACAACGAAAAAAGAGGCTGATGGTTAGCCAAAATTCAAGAATTCGACCTTGAGGTAAAACCGACCAAACTCGTCAAGGGTCAGGGCCTGGCTAAGATATTAGCCCAATCAAATTTCATATCACTCGAGATAAATCATCTACAAACTTATGAAGACTTTCCAGATATAGAAGAATTTGATGTGCAGATACCTGTGACTCTAATTCAAGAAAAATTCTCTTCCTCAGCTTGGTATGGTGACATAGTTTCATATCTCTTGAATCTTCAGTGTCCAAGTGACATGACTCCTTCCATGGTGAGAATGTTGAAGTTGCATGCGGTAAAATATTGTATCATTCATAGCCAATTATATTGGAAGGATCCCCTAGGCATTTTATTAAGATTCTTAATCGAATATGAAATGGAGAATGTCATAAATTATTTTCATGAAGGGGTGTGTGGAAGACATCACACATGGAGAGAAACGGCCTATAAAATCCTGAGAGTTGGATACTATTGGAAAAAATTGTTCACTGACGTGAATACTAAATTCAAAGCCTATAACTCTTGTCAACTATTCTCAGGCAAACAAAATCTTCCCGCACTACCCTTGATTCTGGTCAAAACAGAAGCTTTGTTTCAACAATGGGGTCTCAATTTCATCAGAGAAATCCATCCGCATTCAAGTGCACAGCATAAATGGATCTTAACTACCACGGACTATTTCACTAAATGGGTAGAAGCCATTCCAACATGAAATGATAAAAACTCAGTGGTGATCAATTTTTTAGAAGAAAACATTTTATCTAGATTTGGTTGTCCTCGAAAGATAGTTACTGATAATGCCCAAGCCTTCAAATCCATGGTGATGGTCAGTTTTTGTTAGAAGTAAAATATTGTACTAGGAAATTCCACAGCCTACTATCCTCAGGGAAACGGATTAGATGAATCGTCAAATAAGAGCTTGATCACTATAATTTAAAAGGTGCTGACTGAAAAACAAGAAAGCTTGGCATGTTCATTTGAAATACGCTTTATGGGAAAATCGGATAGGCACTAAAAAATCAATAGGAATGTCTCCTTTCCAAATGGTATATGGTACCAACGTAGTCTTCCCCATAAATATCACTCTTCCTGTGATGAATCTCTGGTAAGACTCGAAGGAAGAACCTAATGATGTTGCCAGAAGAATAAACCAGTTGATTGAAGTACAGCAGAACAGGGCCGAAGTAGATGAGAAACTTCAGAAATATCAAGATAACATGAAAGCTTTGTTTGATAAAAAGGCCAAAGATAGGGAATTTCTTCTTGATGACCTAGTATTGAAGTGGGATGCTAAGAAAGAGGACATTGGAAATCATGGCAAGTTTGATCACATCTGGTGTGGATATTTCAGGGCCGTAGCCTCTGAGGGAAAGAATTCATTCTTATTAGAAAAACTCGATGGGAAAATCCTTAACGCCCCTATCAACGGGTGCTACCTGAAACACTTCATGCAATAATCAGATCCCAAATCACCATTGTATATATCGGTTTGATTTTATTTTTGATTTACAGTTTTTCACTTCTTTGGTAAGTTTTTCTTTCACTATAGATAGGACCAGTTTTGTTAATTTCATAAAAATAGAAATATAAAAAACAAGTAACACCTATCGTTCCTTTTTCTTTAGAAGTTTATGACATTTCTCATGTTTATTTTTATGCAGAAGGCTTGTTGATAGTTGAGAGATAAGGATGTATCTGAATCCAACACTCACTTTTCAGAACATTATCTTTCTCTCAAAACAGGTGATAAATAAATAATTTACTAGGTTGAAAATATAAAGAGAATCTCGGGTATGAGCTTCTGCCCTACTGACCCAAGTTAAATTTTTAAGGGGATACCACTAAGTATGAAGGAAGTCTTGTCCCTACAAATGTTGTCACCTGATCAACAACTAGAGGAATATAAGAATTATAGCCTAATCCTAAAAGTTTCCTCTGAGTTTGGATAAAATTAAAATAAAAAATAAAAAGACCTTAAAGAAAATATGAGAATCAATGAATAAGCTTGTGTGAGATTAATCTTGTTTGCAACAGAACTTTTAAATATTCTTTCTATTTTTTTCTTCCCATCCTAAAAGATTTATTTTCCTACGATTCTCAATACCCCTCCCTGGTCTTCATAAAGAGGAAGGGTTTCGCCTTAACTCTGAAAACTTAGAAACATGTCTTTAATAATGTTAGGCGAAAATTTATACATCCCTTTCAAATTAACTAAAAGAAAGTATATCTAAGCTAATCCTAATAACTTTAGCTCTCTTATCTAGTTATAAACTGACTAGTTCGCTCAAAGTTGATCCCTAAAATTTAAAATCCCCTGTAAAATCTTCTCAATGGGTGAATATGTATTGAAGATTGAAACAAATTAGTTTCAGAGTATACTAAAAAATTATGACAGACCTTTCCTTGAATATCTTAAACAGATATCACCTCTTGTATGTTATATACAGATTGATTTCCCCCACTTCATGTATTAAAATATAAGATGAATGGTGAAAGGAAATTCATGAAATGATTGCCCCCATCTAGTCCAAGGAAAATGGTGAAAAGAAATTTGAAAAATTGATTGCGCCCATTTTGTCCAAAAAGAGATGATGAAAGAAAATTCATTAAATGATTTCCCTCATCTCAGCATTTAAATGCAAAATTACTAAATTGAAGTGGTGAAAGGAAATTCAATGGGAAAAATAGATAACTTCACCGGGGTATTGAATAGGCTCGTTGACAATGAAGCAATGACTATGATATATGTATGGTTGTCATATGAATCTACATGATATACTCTAACATCTAATTCTTTTTCAGTAATATTTACATTCTGAACTAACGAGGGATCCCCCTAAGAAATTATGTTACATGCACTTAAACTTGATGTGAATGAAATATATCAAAACTAGATATTTCGGCTAAATTTGCTTTGATTATCTTAAGCAAATATGAATACAGTTTTAAGAAGAGGAATTTCAATTAGTCTAACCGAAGTTCAATGATTTGATGTGTTTTAAAGGTTTTCTAAGTTTCGGTTGAAACTCTTTTCTCAGAATGATCCTTTTCCGAATGTTTTTCACAGAAATGCAATAATGACTCCGTTTACCCAATAAAGGCACTTGTTCTATTGTTTTTCGACGTCTCGCAGAGAGACGCGATCCCTAGATGAAGCCTATGTTGGAACACATATATTTTTAAACTTTAGACTTTAAATAGATTTCATTCTCGTTTAAATAAAAATGATGTGTGATTGATTCTCACCATTTATGAAGTCTTCCATTCAATCAAATGATCCTAATCTCTTAGTAGTTATGGAGCCGCCTACTCTTTAAAGAGACAAATCACTAAAGAAAACTTTGGAGTTTCATACTTCAGGTGTTTTAACATGCCTCAACTTTGAAGTACCGATACATGAAGAGCATTCGATCCTAGTCACCATATACACCTATAATTCCCTAAGCTTTAACACGTCACTGTAGGAAGCGGCCCTTCGGAAAAATGACAGAAGTTCTAACTTGTAAATCTACGAAACGCGAAGTCCCAAAATATTAAACCTTGGTTAATTAAAATAATCTCAATTAATGGTAATTAATAGCTTCGCACACTCAGAGTTCGAGTATTCACCATCCATCGCATTCTAAATTCACAAAACCCAACCTCTCAAAATGTCTTAAGCATTAAACAAAGTTAATTAAAGATTAAGGAAAATTAATGAGTAATTAATCAATTCGTAGTTTCAAACATCGGGAATCATATATCAATTTGTTATCGGATACCCCGAGGTCCGAAGGTCCGAAAAGAGATAAGGTAAAACATGATTAATTAACAGGTTAAACATCATTTATCTCATGTTAAGTTTTCGTTGAATCATCGTTTGGATAAATTCAAATTTTCATCTATGTTTTTCCCGATCACAAACCACCAGCCATTAATGGCATTAATAGTCGATCTAAGTAAAATGATTTCAAATAAGATCCCTGATCATCGCCCAAATATTTTCATTAAGGGAAGTAAACACATTGTCCATGAAGGTATACACAAATTGATGCACTTAAGGTGAAGAAGATATTTCATTATGAATTCCATTCGTGTTTTTTATAGAGAAAGCTTAGAGAGATAATAAGTTTTGTGCATTTTCTGTGACAGGTAACACAATGTTGAGTTTGCTACTATCATGGCTCCGCAAAAAATGGTTAAAGGGACTAGTGAGAGATCGAGCCAAAACACAGATGTCCTCTCGGACACATCGCTGAGAGCTTTGGAGACCATAAAAACCTGGCCACAAGTATGCGATATCCTACAATATGAACTGGACAAGTATCCAAGAGAGTCAAATAATGAGGGGATTGAAACTCAGACAAAGAAGCTCAAATATGTAGCTCAATCATTGTTGCATAAGATAGCCACGTGGCCAAGGCTCATGCCATGTAACGACATGATAGGTTGGGCCCTGGAGAACGTCGACGTTGTTACTAGGACCATCTACAATTCACAAAAAGTTGTTGTTGGATATTTCCTCCCAGAACATATACAGGTGATGTACAAATTGTCCCCAGCATTCAAACATAGTTATAATACCACTTTCTTAAAGGAGTTTGATAAAGAAGAGTGCCCATAAGGTGTAAATAATTACCCTGGCTTGATCAAAGATTGGTGGGAATGCCCTGAGAAATTCATGAGAAGACACCCATGGCATATACTCCACTGCATCATTAGACTCTCATATGATGTATGTGTCCATGATTCTCTGTAGATTTTTCGAGAGGGAAAACTCTGCCCACTTCCTGTTATCATGGATATCGATCATGCACAAAGTTGCCGAGGGTTTTTCATTCAATTGGGCCAAGATATTATCAGACAGTTTGGCCAAGGAAATCACCGAATATCAGATGTTGAAAGCCAAAGGATGACCTGTCCCGTTTTACATGTCGGCATACCTTATGGATGTCGTTTGTTTTATGACACCTTTTCCTTTGATAGGTTGGAGTTGGACTCTGACCAGTGTCGAACCAATACATATTTATCATTCGAAGCTACGGGAAGATAAAGTGAAAGATTTCTTCTATGAAATCTGCAATTATGTGGTGGTGTCGATGCATGTTGCTATATATGGGTACCCACCTCCCAAGATCTCTGAAAAAATATTGACCAACCTGGGGAAGATAGCGGATTGGTATATTGAAGAGAAATTTTCTTATATCAGGATTTTTGGTTGTTTGGTTCCTCCACATGCCTTGCCAAAGTTTCTACTAGACCGATTGGGTGCTGTGAAGTAGCACATCAGACTGTGCTTGGGGGAATCAGCAAGGAACTTAAGGCAGTGAAGAAAAAGGTATGGCTCACTTTTCCCTTGCAGATTGGTATGTTTTCGTTGTTATATTTTGTCCATTCGAAAGTAGAGGTCGTAGCCTTGGAGGAAATCAAACTGGTCAATATATAATTCAAGAAACACGATGCTCAGAAGATCGTGGGAAATCACATGGCCCTTTGTAATTTGAAAAGATACGAGCATGAATATTCTCCCCAAGATGATATATTCCAAGGAGAAAGATCCTATCAGGGAGTTTTGAGCCGAGTCCAAACTCTGGCTCTAGATAAGTTGGTCGAAATCTATAATTTACAAAGGCACCAAAGAAATGGCCTTCCTAAAGTCTTGCAAGGAGAAACCCAAACACCCCCAGCTACACACAAAATCGAGGTCTAGAGTTTAGAAACAAGGAGATCCAATGGACAAGATGATCAAGAAAATTTGGATGAGATTGAGGTTTTGACTCAGAAAGGAGACACCACATTGACAAATCCACCAAGTGATCAAGATAAAGCTCAGACTGAGGCCTTGATAAAAAATGGAGAATAAAAACCACTATCCAGACCAGGAAAATCAACTACCGACACAGTCGGGAAATAGCCATCCACCGAGATAGGAAACCCTGTCCAATCTATCACACCCTTACAGTTCAGTAGAGGGAACCCGAGTGTCAAAGTAGTATTCATAGAATATCTTACACCTATTTCAATTGAAGAGATGCCCCCTTATGACTTCTTCTTTATAAAGAGAAGGAGGGTTGTGGTAAAAAGAGAAATGCACCAAAAGGAGGGTGAAAATTTTCAAGAGACACAGGGTGCTACTTGATGGACAGGCCTTAGAAGAGGTAGACTTCACTACAAAGGTGGCAGGCTTGCTGGGAGCTTTTAATACAACAAACTAGTATTTAGTTGGGAACCTAAAAGAACAATTGAAGTAGAAGGATCTGTTGGTGATCCAATTGAAAAATCAAGTCAAGACTGTGGAACAGAATGTAAGGAGTGAGATGAATAAGATTTTTGAGCAGATCAGAGCCTATTATAGACAAGAAATTTGGCAGCTCAAATTCAGTGTCGACGAAATGCATAAGAACGCACAGGCAAGTAGAGAATGGGCTAGTCAATAGGGAGAGTTGGTAAAACGACTATAGGCCAAAATAAACCTAACTGAAAACACGGTTGTAGATATGGCATTTTTCCAAGCTCAGGCACTGGAGGTGTGCAAAAAACTAGAATCAGCATAGCAAAGCCTTTTTACTAAGGTGGAAGTTGTGCAAAAACCATTTTTGGGTGGTATACCAATCCTTAAATAACATTTTCTTAAAGGAGAGAGTTCTCGAGCTACTTTCCAGGAGGAAGTTGTGTCATCATCAAAAGATGAAGTAGCCATGGTCTCTATATTGTCTCTTTCGGAGGAAACTAGAGACGATATAATACTGAAGAACTGGGACGCTAACATAGTTGAAAGTAAAAGATTAGCTAAGGAAGTGAAAAAATCTTGTGAATAATAATTTCATTCACTCAACAAAGATTCATTAGGCCTTGAAAAACATAATATCTCTGAGGTCCTGGGGCAAGTTGACATAGCAAAAAATCAACTTGATTTCAAGACAAACATGGAAGAGGCTCGGGCTGCATTCTTGCAGTTGAAACAAATTGATATTACCCATATTCATAAATGGATAGTCGGTCCTAGTCTGCAACTACAGTCTACATATTCAGAAGACACGATAATGGAAGACAGGTTTCCTCACTTAGAAAAGAAGTTGTATACTTTTGAGGCAAATGACACAACTGAACCTTCCTGATTGGTGGTGCAGTTCGTAGGCAAATGTGTGCAATGTGTCGAGCAGGGGAAAGTTATCACGCCTAGGAACAAATGAGACGATGTAGGCATATCATGTACTCAGATCATGATTAGAGACCATATATTTCTAAGCTGGAGAACAATAAGGAGAAACGTCTCTGCCAGCGCGGAGAAGAGACAAGGGAGATGCAAGTGAAGCGTTTCAAATTTCACATATTGTAATATTTACTATTTTAGAAATAAGGAGAATTCCAACTGCTTAGGGTTGAGAACATTTTTTTATATAAATACATACTTCAAAGACTTAACACATGCTGCTTCT
Organism: Picea mariana; assembly: GCA_032191745.1. Lineage (NCBI taxonomy): Eukaryota > Viridiplantae > Streptophyta > Pinopsida > Pinales > Pinaceae > Picea > Picea mariana. Next base: position 565,419 of record JASDQU010739742.1, on the reverse strand, counting down.
TGTGGTATTGTAACTAAGAAAACTCAGCCTTTTTTGAGTATTAATACAAGTGCGGACAGAGATTCCAAATTTTGTGCAGTTTGAGTTATGTGCTTCTTTTGTATTCCATATCTCTAGTTTTCTTTATGTTACTCCTTGATAAGTGAGTGGTTACAATTTAGTATAACATCTACTATAATCACGTTTCATCGGTTATTTGATAAGAAAGAAGTTTTTCCTATCTCTTTGTTATTAGTAAATACAAGACCTGCAAACTACTTGGATCACTGTATCTTGTATCCTTTCAAGGGTGCATTCTATCTTTTCTTCTATTGTGTTATCACTCCAGGAAACTCTCCTAGGCTGTAAGTCGGAGATGCCTGGTAACTTAATCTTTTGGTAACTATTTTCTCAATAAAAAGTGTGGGTTTGGATCAAGTCGGAGGACTGAATCATTTCTCACTCAAATCATGCATAAACACATTTAGATGGACAAGGCTTTCAACCACAAATGTTCAGAGAGTTTACAAATAAAGGGATGAATGAAGAAATAACTATTATATCAGTAGAATCACATATAAAACATATATGAATGGCCAATTACAATAATCATAGGAATACTTGCAAAGTTTAACTTATGAATGCAGTGATAAGATGACAGTTATCGGGCATAAACAAGCATAACAGCATGAATATAATATCCAGGTGCAAGTACATAATAGATAAGAAGATGAAATCTGAACAAGTTATGGAAAAATAAGTTTGCTTTACTCAATATGAAAATGAGAAGTTTGAGTACATAATATAAAAAAGTCTCCAAAGTCAAACCCTTGGTTCATATTCTACCCTTAGCTTTATAACTTTACAAAGCAGTTCTGAGATCCTGAAAACATGGATCAAATAAGCTAAAGATAGTAAATCAAAATTTAGTTGCAAAAGATGTGGAATGATTCCCAAACATGAGGTCAATCCCAGATTTCATGGACTTCCTCTCTTGTTGAGTGCTAGTGTACTGCAGGATAGCCTCCCAAGGCTGACTGATGACTCTCCAAGAGAGACAAATTCTAATCTGTTGATGTGAGAAAGTGTCCTGATTTTCTGTCTTTGTCAAAGATACCAAAAACCTTTGAAACACCTCCTCTTTCCATAATTTATCAAAAATAGCTATTGGATTTGTCTTGATAATTCATCAAATGTTCATTCGAAGAGGTTTCAAACCTTTCCAGCTCAAAAAACTTTGATCTGTGTAAAAACTTGATCATTCTGGAAATGACAGGCTTTTGGTGGTTAACTTAGAACGCTCCTGAGTGAATTACCTACCAAAAGTCCTATTTTTTAGTGGTTAATGAACAGTCATCCTGTTCGCCTAAACCACCGAAACTTCAGTTTTGAGAAAACTTCAAAATTGCAAAAATGCTTACCTTGGATCCCTTTTTGATGTTCAAGGTTTCTTGGATGAGGCAGCCCCTGTTCGTGCAGATCTACGAAATTCTGCTGGCTGTGTGGAAGGCTCTGGTGTGTCTACCATGGTCATAGCTAAGTTAGCCAGAGTTTCTAATCCAATTTTCTCCTGTGCTGGTGATTGAAACTCCTTTAACTTCAACCTCCGAATCCTTAGCTGTCTATACAGCTTCATGTTTCCCTAATCAATACCATGTTTCTATCTTTAATCTTGTCATGTTTCTCTTTGAGGGTTTGGTTTATCTTGAAAAGCTCTGCATTTTTGTCAATCAGGTCTATATTAGCTTTTTTAATCACCCTTTCCAGGACTTTCATTTCATAGACCTGTTGCAGGAGTTTGTTGATTTTTCGTGATCTAGTTGTTCTAAGCTTACTTGAAGAGGCTTCTGCCACTGGTGGACTGTGTGCCTCTGGAGGAGTTGGTGAAGGTAAATTGGAACAATATTCTACACCCTGTTCAGTCTGCAGATTATCATGTGTCTCAGCCAATTCTTGTTCTGGTTCTAAATCGTTGTAAGGTAGGTTTAAAGGGTTGTTTCCTGTAGCAGGGTCCTTAGACTGCTCACCTTCAAACTATAGTTTTCTTTTGATTCCTTTCTTCTTGCCAGAGGATGATTTTATGGGATCTCTTGGTGGTGAGATACCTTTCCTTTTCCTATGACTGCTTTTGGGAGTAACAATCTTTCTGCCGCTGGTCTTCTTAGTTTCAGCTTCTGGTGGTTTCTTTGTTTGGAATTCATTCCAGAAAAGAAAGAAACCCCAATCAACCTGTTTCCTCTGCAGAGCTTCCTTGACAAGAAGAGTAATAAGCCCTTGGTGAGATAGTCTGTTAGCAACCTTAGTAGGCTTGTCTTTAACTTGTCTGGTCATTTTAGTAAGAGTATTGTGGAAATAGAAAGGTAGATTTATTGGTTCTCTACCTGTAAAATGGTTAAGAAGTTTAAAGTGATAGAACATCACTCTGTTATACCGTCCTTCACAAGTAATATACACAAAGATTGCCACTGTGGTTGCAAGAAGGACATAGGGATATCTTTTTTCCAGATCATATCTTTGTGAATGGGTAATAGATATGATCTAAATTCAACGTTGGATGGCACTGTAGATTTAAACCAATAGCCTCATGTCCGTGGAAGACCTGTAAACTCTGCTATAGAAGCCTCATCTATGATAAACTCTTTTTTCCCTATCTTGGCAGACCTTCCATCATATGCAATTGCAAAAGCTTCAGCTACTTGTTGATGAAAGCTGGTCAGTTTTTCACAGTATGTGAATACCCCTACTTCTTTGAAAAACTCTGCTACCTCTGGGTGCACCTCCAAGTACCAAACCCCATCCACCTCAGACCTCAACACTGGCCCTGCTTTTGGCATTGGTTAATGTTGACTGTTCCTGCGATTATGGGAAACTGAGCGTCCAGGGAGACAAAGGTTCTAGAATTTAGGAACACAGAGAGTATAACTCATGAAAGAATCGGTGGGATAGGGTGACACAAAATTTGTATCACCGAGCTCAAATGCTAACCAAGTTTCGGGCGACAATTTGACTAAGAGTATGCCGAAATTTTAGATTTTCGGTGGTATATGCATTTAAATATGAAACAAGATGGGTTTTGGACTTGCCTAATAAGTCGACCTGGCTTAATTGACCTAAGAGTGATCGTTGGACTCTAATGGCGCTTTGAAAATCACCAAGGGAAACGGGATTAGGATCTTTGGAAACGCGTTCAATTGATGAAATCGCGAACCCACGATTTTCTCAGTAATCTTCGGAATTTAAAATGATAGTGAATGAGGATTTAATGAGGGATTAATGGGATCATGATGGATCGTGTACTTGCAACTGGAAATGGGGGGAGGATTCATGACCATCATGCATGAATTTCAGTGACACCGCCCTATCTAGATTTTGAAAAGACAATTGTGGTCGAAAGGACAACATGAGCTTCATATTTTTGGATAGACACCATTAGAATGTGCATACCTTCCAACTTGATGAGCTTTCGGTAGTTACGTTTCATCATTGCACCAATCTTGACAGCTGGCTCATGTGAAAGCACAGGCTTTCCATTTTTACCGTTGAAACGCTTTCAGTGGTTAACCGCATTATTGCTTTGACCTTTTAACTGTCGGGAACAAAGGCTTTTGGTGGTTAATGAGCGCATTTCAGGCTCGCCTAAACCACCGAAACCTGAGATTCTGACTTTTGCTTGACCAAACCAAATCCAAAATTTCTTTTGGGCTTATTTACAGAATACAGACTCTCTAACCTACTTACAAAAATTTAGGAATAAAATTTAGACAACAACCTATCACCTCAAAAAGAAAAATTTCCACCAATTTATTTGAGGAGATAACACTGGCTCCTATTGGGGATGAACGCCTCCCTGTGAGGTTTCAAGAACCATAGAATCAATGCATTTTCTGAAAAAGAAAATAAAAAAAAACTATCTACTAGTGTTTCCATTGGGCATGGAGTTATTCTGCAAAAATAAAAACTAAGACTAACATTACAATGTCTAGGCTTCACAGCCTTAGGCAAAATAGAGTTTTAAAAATCGCTCGTTTACTGGGCCACCGAACATTTCTTCACCTCTCAGATTCTGCAGCATGAAAGTATTGTTATTCTGTACTTGGGTAATCATGAAAGGACCTGTCCACAAAGAATCGAACTTGTTATGCTTGCCTTTATCTTATCTAAGAGCATCCCATTTTAGAACCCAGTCACCAATCTGAAAATATTTCACCTTTGCCTTTCTGTCAAAAGTATTTTTGATCTTCTTTTGATGAGCCTCTAATCTGTCCACTAACTGTTCGCGATCTTGTTGTAGTTCCACCAAATCAAGCATTCTTCTTACCATATCATTTGACTCGGTTTGCTCTTCCCGAAAGAACCTAGCCACTGGAAAAACTAACTGAACAGGAAAAATATTATCAGTCCAATAGACCAATTTGAATGGAGAAGTTCCTATGGACTTTTTGATAGTTACTCTGTCTGCCCACAGAGCAAATTTCAGTTTGGAATCCCAATTCTTTTTGTTTTCCTCTAACAATTTTCTGATGATTTTGATTAAGCTCTTATTGGATGATTCATCCAAGCCATTACCTTGAGGGTAGTAGGGGTTCGAATGTACCAATTGGATGCCCATTGATTTACACATGTCTATTAATGCCTCTGCTTTGAATGCCGCTGCATTATCTGTTACCAGCCTTTTGGGACAACCGAATCTGCTCAAAATATTTTCATAAAGAAACTTCATGACCACCTGATGAGTGGCATTCTGGGTGGGAATCACCTCTATCCACTGTAAAATAATCTGTGGCTACTAAGATCCACTTATGATGACCACTAGATGAAGGATTTATCTCACCTATAAAATCTAAACCCCACTACTGAAAAGGGCCATTCACCACTATAGGTCTCAGGGGTAAAGATTTTAGTTGTTGTTTTCCCGTAAATCTTTGACATTTGTCACAAGCTTTGACGAAGGCACACACATATGAGAATAGGAAAGGCCAATAGTATCCAACCCTTAGGATTTTATGGACAGTGGTCTTCCAATAATGATGACCTCCACAAACACTTGAATGAAACTGATGTGTAACTTTGACTGACTCTTCTTTGTCTAGACATCTGAGAAGCAAACCAGCAGGTTCTTTCCAATATAACAGATTATTGTAAATACAGAATTTGATAGCTCTGAGCTCAAGGGCTCGAGCTTGAGTCATACTAAGTTCAGGAGGAACTTCTAGCTTTTGCAAAAAATGTATAATACCTGAATACCATTCACAAGAAGACAAGTGCTCTGCCACTTATTGATTGCTATGTTTTCCATCTGCTGCCAACTCCGTCTGCAAAATTTTTGAACTTTCTCCTACGAAATTAATGTCCAGCAGCTCATGATTTTCCTCCATTAAGAGCTTAGCAAGGCCCTGGTCTTTCACCAATTTGGTAGGCTTTACTTCAATGTTGAACTCAATCAACTTTGCAATCCATATAGCTCTCTTTCCGTTGATATCAGGCTGAGTCAGAACATCTTTCACAGAGGATGAAGGGACATATGCGATGACCTTTGAGTGAAGAATATAAATTCTGAAGGATTTTAAATATTTTATGAGAGCATAGGCTTGTTTCTCAATAGGATCATACCTTAGTTCAGTGTCTTTGAGTGTTTTTCTAAATAAATCCACGGGATGATCCAAATTGACATCATCTTTCTGTAGAAGAACTGTTGCCACTATGTCGTAAGAAACAAAGGAAAAAACATAGAAAATCTTACTGTAATTCGGGCTGATCAGAGTTGGGGATTCCATGATAGCTCGCTTGATATCTTGAAATGAGTTCCTTGCGTTGTCTGTCCATTTTATCTCAGACCCCTTTTTCAGCATAAATGTTATGTGTTTAACTAATTCGTCAAATTTTGGCACAAATCTTCTAACAAAATTTATCTTACCAAGCAGCGATTGAATATCCTTTTTTGATCTTGGCAAGGACAGCCTTTGAATTGCCTCCACCTGAGCTGGATCAATCTTTACACCTTCTGCTGAGATGATGTGGCCTAAGAACTTACCTTTCCTGAGAGAGAACTGGGACTTTTTAGGATTCAATGAGATTCTGAACTGCCTGCATTTCAAGAACACTCTTTTCAAATGCTTTAGATGCTCCTCATGAGTGCTGGAATATACTGTGATGTCATCAAGATATACGAGGACAAACTTTTCCTTTTCTCCCATGAAATCTATGTCCATGGCCCTCTGGAATGTGGCCCTGGCATTCATTAATCCGAATGGAATCTTGGCGTACATAAAGGTACCCCAAGGAGTAGTAAAAGAAGTTTTCTCCTGGTCATCGGGGTGGAAAAAAATCTGATTATAGACGGAAAAACCATCTAGGAAAGACATGACATTAGCCCCTGAAATCCTTTGCAGCAAATGTTCCATCTTAGGTAGGGGATAGTTGTCTTTCTTAGAGCATCTGTTTAGATTTCTGAAGTCTACACACAATCTGACCTCACCATTTTTCTTTCTTACTATCACTAGATTTGCAATCCATTTGGAGTATCTCAAAGGGATTATGATCTTGGCATCGAGAAGCTTTTTAATTTCTCTTTCAATCATAGGCAGAAGAAGAGGACTGATAGGTCTGAGATTTTGTTTGAAAGGAATGGTGTCTTTCTCAAGAGGGATCTTGTGTTGAATGATATCAGGGTCATAAGTCTTTAGATCACTATATTTCCAAGAAAAAACATTGGAAAATTCTTTCAAACACTGCAATATTCGGACTTCTGATCAGCAGTCAATTCAGAAGACAGATTTATGAGTTTTGGTTGGCTTTTACCCCCTATGTTGTGCTCATGAATAGCAGGATCTTTCTCCTTTTATCTGGCTTGTAGGGAATGTCATTCTGATCAAAAAGCTTTTCGAGAGGTACCAAACCTCGGGGTATATAATTGTTAGGTAGTTGAACAATATCATGCTGACCCAATATTTGTTTTATCTTGGGCTTCTGGGATTCTTCTACATTTAGATTCTGTTGGTCAACATGCATATCAAAAAAATCATCTACCACTTGAAGAAATCTATTAAGTTCATCATCATCCTCAAAAACTTTCCAGTATTTAATATTGTCAGGTAAGGATGGTCGATAATTTACTTGGATCTCATAACTGAGCCTAGGGGGCATGGGAGGAATGAACATGCTGGCTAAAACAGCAAGGGAATCAGCAAGATGATTCATATCCCTGGGTATATACGAAATTTCAAAAACAGAAAAAGAATCTCGCACTTTCCATACCTCATCCCTGTAGGCCTTCAATCTGACATGCTTTGCTTGAAAGGTATTGTTTACCTGTTGTATAATGAGGTCCGCATCTCCAAATACCTTTAAACCTTTTATCCCCACCTCCTTGGCAAAATTTAATCCCAATAGCAAGGCCTCATATTCAGCTATGTTGTTAGTAGTTCTGAAGTCAAGCTTGAAAGACAAAGATATAGTCTCCTTTGAAGGAGAAATAAAAACTACCCTTGCACCTGTTGAATCTTTAGTACTGGCTCCATCAAAATACATGGTCCAGACTGAAACATTCTTATCATCAGATTGTTGTTCGATAGGCTTCACAAGCTGCACAGGAGTTGATTGAGAATCATCTATTTGAAGAATGCACGAGCCAAAATCTGTATCCACGGCATAAATAGGATGATTTACAGAATTTTTTGCATCGTTGATGATGTAGGCAAGTTGATTCTCCCTGTAAAGTCTTTTCAAATCCCCCCCAAACACCGGAATCATAGCATATGAAAGATCCATCTGCAAGGTACCTCCTAGCCTTTTTCCCCATGGATGAGACAAGAGAAGCCCGAACTTAGGTGGGATATCAGCAACCACCACATCCATTACCATGCTTCTCATTGGTAACTGGGCAAGGTTTATGACAAGGTCTTTTATGAGGCCAAGGCATCTGACTTTCCTAGAATCAAAAGAGAAGAGATCATGATATGGTTTGGTGACCTCAAGACCAAGCTCATACATCACTGCTTTGGGCATAAGATTATGTGACGCCCTGGAATCAAGCAAACAATTGTGGAGGATCTTATCATGGACGTTTAGGGGTATGTAGAATGGTGGACAAGAATCATCTCGGTCTTCTATCATAGGCCCTATAGTTACTGTTGGTTTGTCATCTTGTAGGTTAAAAAAATCAGCAGATGAAGAGGTCTTTGGCTTAAGGGACTTCAGGATGGTTGATTTAAAGATTTCATTCTTCATGAGTTCAGTTAAAGGCATAGGTATCTTTACTTTCTAAATTTCTGATTCAAAATTAAAAGAGAAAGTTGATCTATCCTAAACTTTTACCTCATTGGAAGGAGCTTTGAGACTGACTTTCTCCTTGGCTAGGGGTTGCGTTTTCTTCTGTTGTTGTTTTGCAGGAGAGGAGGTTGGTTTTACAGGAGTGGGAGGCTGCTTGGAAGCAACTTCTTTGTTCTTCACAAGGGCAGCAACTTCCTTGTTCTTCACCAGAGCAGCGATCAATGGTATTGGGACAGCACTCTTGGACCTTAAGTTATAACCTTTTTGATCATCTGTCAAGTAGACATATTCTTCAACACTTGCCTCCTGAATCTGCTGGTCCATCAGGGATTCTTCATAGTCTATTTTTGTTAGAAAGGAAGAATCATTTTCATCACCAAAACAGTTTATTTCATTTGCTTCTTCGACTTCATCATGAGATGGTTGTTGTTCTTCATCTAACATTGCATTTTGAAAAGGTGGTTTGATTCTCTGATCTTCAGTTGCATTCCTGTCTCTCTGAAGGATCTAGACTTGTGGATTATTTCTTCTGTAAGGGAAAGCATTTGGATTTCTCGGGGCAAAAGCATTTGGCTCTTTTGTCCTTGCTGGTTGTTGATTCTGGACCTTCAATTTTGACATTTCAGATGTCAAATTGTCCAACATCTTTTCCATCTTTTCCATTTTACTATTAGAAGAAGAAGAGGGATCAATAGAAAACTTCTTTCTCTCAACCTTTCCTTTGAGCTTCTGCGATGCTGTAATGTTTGATTCAACCTCGAGGGCTGCATCTTGCATTAAAGAAAGTGTGGTTGATCATCTTTCTCTGAGGATAAGACAAAAATCTGGATCAAAGGCAATAGAGAATGTGATCTTTGCCGATGCATCACTTGGTTTAATCTATGCAGGGATCTTGCCAAACATTCTATTAAACCTCTTGATGAAGTTTGAGACCAACTCTCCATCTTCTCTCTTCAAATTTCCAAACTCAGAAATGTAGTTTAACAGATCTCTTCTTTCTCCCCAGTGTTTTAAGAATACCTCATCTAATTGCTCAATACCTATGACTGAATTTGCCGGTAGCTCTTTGAACCACTTCCGGGCTTGGCCATCCAAACTCTGAACAAAAACTCTGGTCCACACATCTTCTTCTGAAATGTTAATATTTTCAGCATAAGCATAGAAAGCTTCAATATGTTCTTCAGCAATATAATCCCCTGCTCCGGTAAACTTTGGCATATATTCCTGATCATCTCCAGTTGGCATAGAAGACAAAGGATTTGGCAATACAAGTGGGGCATACCTATTTGCCAAAATCTGTTCCATATTGGTTAAAGGGGTAGCCATGGCAGTCTTAGGGGTTGACACAGAAGAGGAACTCGTAGGAGATGAAGGGGGAGATGGGATGACTGAGTTAAAATAGAATGGTTTTCTCCCGTCACCTTGAGCAGAATTTTAGGAAATGGGTGAAAAATAAGAGGCTTTATAAAATTGACCTAGCAACAAGGCTAAATTTTCTTCTCCCTTAGAGGACAGATCATGAAGAATATCTTCAAGAACAGGCATATTAGTGTGAGTGTATAGAACACCTTCTGTAGGTTTGATGGGTGAAGAACTCAAAGAAGATGAGGAAGAGGTTTCCTTTTGCTGAGAGGAATCTGTAATTATCTCTTTAGGATGGGATGAAACATCGACCTCAATAACGGAGTCAGTAATATTAGAAGAAAATGAAGGTTCTTCTACCTTTAAAATTTGAGATAAATTTTTAATTTCCTGAGAATTATGAGTTTCAGCAGCAAAGGCTTCAACTAGAGGTTTTTTAGATATGAAAGAAGGAGTGTCGGTCTGAATACCTGAATCTACTGTCTTTGTAGATCCGGAAGCCTGTCTTTGCAAACCTTTACCCTTACTGATGATCTTCTCAGGGTCAGGAAATGGTGTTGTCAGTGGGCCTTCTTGGTTCACCCTGGTGTGAGCTCTTTTTGGAGACACTTCGTTTCAATGGAGTCGCCAGATAGAAAATTACAACCCAAATGATGTCCAGACTTTGTCTATCATCAAAGCTGGAGCTATGTAATTTCCAAAGGAAGTTGAGCTTCGATCTCCTCTCCCCGGCAATGGCGCCAATTTGTTATCACTCCAGGAAACTCTCCTAGGTTGTAAGTCAGAGATGCCTAGTAACTTAATATTTTGGTAACTATTTTCTCAATAAAAAGTGTGGGTTTGGATCAATTCGGAGGACTGAATCATTTCTCACTCAAATCATGCATAAATACATTTAGATGGACAAGGCTTTCAACCACAAATGTTCATAGAGTTTACAAATAAAGGGATGAATGAAGAAATAACTATTATATCAGCAGAATCACATATAAAACATATATGAATGGCCAATTACAATAATCACGGGAATACTTGCAAAGTTTAACTTATGAATGCAATGATAAGATGACAGTTATCGGGCATAAACAAGCATAACAGCATGAATATAATATCCAGGTGCAAGTACAGAATAGATAAGAAGATGAAATCTGAACAAGTTATGGCAAAAGAAGCTTGCTTTACTCAATATGAAAATGAGAAGTTTGAGTACATAATATAAAAAAGTCTCCAAAGTCGAACCCTTGGTTCATATTCTACCCTTAGCTTTATAGCTTTACAAAGCAGTTCTGAGATCTTGAAAACATGGATCAAATAAGCTAAAGATAGTAAATCAAAATTTAGTTGCAAAAGATGTGGAATGATTCCCAAACATGAGGTCAATCCCAGATTTCATGGACTTCCTCTCTTGTTGAGTGCTGGTGTAGTGCAGGATAGCCTCCCAAGGCTGACCGATGACTCTCCAAGAGAGACAAATTCGAATATGTTGATGTGAGAAAGTGTCCTGATTTTCTGTCTTTGTCAAAGATACCAAAAACCTTTGAAACACCTCCTCTTTCCATAATTTATCAAAAATAGCTATTGTATTTGTCTTGATAATTCATCAAATGTTCATTCGAAGAGGTTTCAAACCTTTCCAGCTCAAAAAACTTTGATCTGTGTAAAAACTTGATCATTCTAGAAATGACAGGCTTTCGGTGGTTAACTTAGAAAGCTCCTGAGCGAATTATCTACCAAAAGTCCTATTTTTCAATCAATGGTTAATGAACAGTCGTCCTGTTCGCCTAAACCACCGAAACTTCAGTTTTGAGAAAACTTCAAAATTGAAAAAATGCTTACCTTGGATCCCTTTTTGATGTTCAAGGTTTCTTGGATGAGGCAGCCCTTGTTCGTGCAGATCTACAAACTTCTGCTGGTTGTGTGGAAGGCTCTGGTGTGTCTACCATGGTCGTAGATAAGTTAGTTAGAGTTTCTAATCCAGTTTTCTCATGTGCTAGTGATTGAAACTCCTTTAACTTCAACCTCTGAATCCTCAGTTGTCTATATAGCTTCATGTTTTCCCTGGTCAATACCCTGTTTTTGTCTTTAATCTTGTCATGTTTCTCTTTGAGGGTTTGGTTTATCTTGAAAATCTCTACATTTTTGTCGGTCAGGTCTGTATTATCTTTTTTAATCACCCTTTCCAGGACTTCCATTTCATAGACCTATTGCAGGAGTTTGTTGATTTTCCATGATCTAGTTGTTCTAGGCTTACTTGAAGAGGCTTCTGCCACTGGTGGACTGTGTGCCTCTGGAGGAGTTGGTGAAGGTAAATTGGAACAATAGTCTGCACCCTATTCAGTCTGCACATTATCCTGTGTCTCAGCCAATTCTTGTTCTGGTTCTGAATCACTGTAATGTAGGTTTAAAGGGTTGTTTCCTGTAGCAAGGTCCTTAGACTACTCGCCTTCAAACTACAGTTTTCTTTTGATTTCTTTCTTCTTGCCAGAGGATGATTTTATGGGATCTCTTGGTGGTGAGATACCTTTCCTTTTCCTATGACTTCTTTTGGGAGTAACAGTCTTTCTGCCACTGGTCTTCTTAGTTTCAGCTTCTGGTGGTTTCTCTGTTTGGAATTCATTCCAGAAAAGAAAGAAACCCCAATCAACTTGTTTCCTCTGCAGAGCTTCCTTGACAAGAAGAGTAATAAGCCCTTGGTGAGATAGTCTACTAGCAACCTTAGTAGGCTTGGCTTTAACTTGTCTGGTCATTTTAGTAAGAGTCTTGTGGAAATAGAAAGGTAGATTTATTGGTTCTCTACCTATAAAATGGTTAAGAAGTTTAAAGTGATAGAACATCACTCTGTTATACCGTCCTTCACAAGAAAATATACATAAATATTGCTTTTAATAAAGATTGCCACTGTGGTTGCAAGAAGGACATAGGGATATCTTTTTTCCAGATCATATCTTTGTGAATGGATAATAGATATGATCTAAATTCAACGTTGGATAGCACTGTAGATTTAAACCAACAGCCTCATGTCCGTGGAAGACCTGTAAACTCTGCTATAGAAGCCTCATCTATGATAAAATCTTATTTCCCTATCTTGGCAGACCTTCCATCATATGCAATTGAAAAAGCTTCAGCTACTTGTTGATGAAAACTGGTCAGTTTTTCACAGTATGTGAATACCCCTGCTTGTTTGAAAAACTCTGCTACCTCCGGGTGCACCTCCAAGTACCAAACCCCATCCATCTCAGGCCTCAACACTGGCCCTGCTTTCGTCATTGGTCAATCTTGATTGTTCCTGCGATTATGGGAAACTAAGCATCCAGGGAGACAAAGGTTCTAGAATTTAGGAACATAGAGAGTATAACTCATGGAAGAACCGATGGGACAGGGTGAAAAAAAATTCAGATCACCGAGCTCAAATGCCAACCAAGTTTCGAGCGACAATTTGACTGAGAGTATGCCGAAATTTTAGATTTTTGGTGGTATATGCATTTAAATATGAAACAAGACGGGTTTTGGACTTGCCTGATAAGTCGACCTGGCTTAATTGACCTGAGAGCGATCGTTGGACTCTAATGGCACTTTGACAATCACCAGGGGAAACAGGATTAGGATCTCTGGAAACGGGATCATGATGGATCATGTGCTTGCAATTGGAAATGGGGGGAGGATTCGTGACCATCATGCATGAATTTCAATGACACCGCCTTGTCTAGATTTTGAAAAGACAATTGTGGTCAAAAGGACAATAGGAGCTTTAGATTTTCGGATAGACACCATTAGAACGTGCATGCCTTCCAACTTGATGAGCTTTCGGTGGTTACGTTTCATCATTGCGCCAATCTTGACAGTTGTCTCGTGTGAAAGCACGGGCTTTCCATTTTTACTGTTGAAATGCTTTCGGTGGTTAACCGCATTCTTGCTTTGACCTCTTAACTGCCAGGAACAAAGGCTTTCAGTGGTTAGTGAGCACATTTCAGGCTCGCCTAAACCACTGAAACCTGAGATTCTGACTTTTGCTTGACCAAACCAAATCCAAAATTTCTTTTGGGCTTATTTACATAATACAGACTCTCTAACCTACTTACAAAAATTTAGGAATAAAATTTAGACAACAACCTATCACCTCAAAAAGAAAAATTTCCAGCAATTTATTTGAGGAGATAACATATTGTAAACAAGGTAAGATTCATCTGTCATTTATGCCTCATTTTGTTTAATAGTTTTGTAATTTTCTCTTGCATCACTTGATTTTATTACTCAACTCAGATGACAAAACATGGCCTTTTTCATGTTCAGTTATTAATTTCATTTAAGGTTTTTAATTCTCATATAATTAACGGAGGAAAAATCACCTTTTAAAACATTCCTTAAATTCTTGATGCCTTGACATTACTCTTTAAGCCTTAAGTGTAATATCAGGAACAACAATCGACAAAAAACTGACAAAAGAAAGTGATGTAAGATGGTGAATCAAATGAGTTTGGACTGACATGGGAAATGGAAAATGGTAGCAATACATATGGATGATTTGAAGTGAAATTTCTCTTGAACATGATGAGGCATGACAATTTACTTGGAAGCATTGAATCAACGAGTACTAAGAATGTAATGTCACGATTAATAGGAGCACTCTTCGACTGGATGAAAAAGTATGGAGACACGTGGAATTGGTATAACTCAGAGGCAAGCAGATTTCCCAATTGTAAGACGAGATGCAAACATGTGCCATGTTCAAGGGTGAAAACAATAACTACCATAAAGGTTTCCAAAAAACTTGACCCACTTTAATTTTTACCCCATCCAGATAGATGGGTCCCTCTTTCTTTTTTAACGAGCTTGAGGAGGATAACAGATGCTTGGTATACCTCATCCTTTGGATGAGTCCCTCGACATATGTTTAAAAAACCTTAGGAAGGAGGGGTTCAGTCCCATATGGGTCCTGGAGTTTAGACTCATATAGGTCCTTTGATGCATAGTTTTACGAGCCCAAGGAAGGTAAACTTGGTGGTTTTTCATGTTTAAAGAGCTTCAAGAGAACTTAAATACGACTCCATGGATGAATTTTTCATAAATTTAGTTTCCCAAGTCCGAAAAAAGTGTAAAACAATACAAGAGAGAACTCTTCTAATCATGCTTGATTATAGTGTTCGTTTTTTATAGTTAGTCTTGTGAGGCCGAAAAAGAGATAAACTATCACTCGAAAGACTCCCTTTCAAACCTTTTAACAAGTGTGAAAGGAAGTAAGATCACTTGGCAATATTTTCATGTTTAGGGAGTCTGAAAAGAGCTTAAAGGAGATTCTAAAGAGTTCATTTTTTATATAGCTTTTACGATTTTGAAAAAGAGATATAATTATACTCAGTAAAATATTTGAGAAAGATCAAAGACTGAGCTTGGTAACCTATTTTCATATTTTTACGAGCACAAGAAAGAACAAAGACTAAGCTCGTTCTAGAAAAACTATTACGTTACAATGGGAATGACCCTAGAGCGAGGATCGCTCCTAGCAGCGTGCTTCTCTAGAGGAAGTTTTCCCCCATATTGCATTATAGAAGCTAGCAAATTTGCTCCAATTTGATGTTTGAAGGTTGGATACATGCCCCCCAAATGATGTTTCCACTGGTCACTCTTCTTCTTTCCTCATTTAGTTTTTTGGTTTCTAATGGGAACATTTTCACTAGGCGAGGGAAAAGAAGGTCCAAGTAATCGATCTAGAGAAAGACTTAATTCTAATGAAGGAGGTTCTATTTCATTTTTTAATGATCTTGACATAGATGATGAACTATTATCATCGAGACCAGGTACTACCAAAGGACCAGATAATTCTAAGGATTGTCGCGCCTGAGTTGAAATCATGTTTAACATGGAAACCTATGCGGTGGGAGGAGTAGGAAAAGAAAAAACCCCCATGAGTGAGGAATCCTTAAGAAGACCTACACCTACATTCCCAAAACCATTCTGTCCTAGAAAAGGGACATT
>JASDQU010739742.1:528390-545329 GCA_032191745.1 Picea mariana | reverse complement strand
TCAAGGACATATTGGTTCAGCCTGACAACGATGGAAAAAGAGGTTGATGGTTAGCCAAAATTCAAGAATTTGACCTTGAGGTAAAACCGACCAAACTCGTCAAGGGTCAGGGCCTGGCTAAGCTATTAGCCCAATCAAATTTCATAGCACTCGAGATAAATCATCTGCAAACTTACGAAGACTTTCCAGATATAGAAGAATTTGATGTGCAGATACTTGGGACTCTGATTCAAGAAAAATTCTTTTCCTCGGCTTGGTATGGCAACATAGTTTCATATCTTCTGAATCTTCAGTGTCCAAGTGACATGACTCCTTCCAAGGTGAGAACGTTGAAGTTGCATGCGGTAAATATTGTATCATTGATAGCCAATTATATTGGAAGGATCCCCTAGGCATTTTATTAAGATTCTTAATCAAATACAAAATGGAGAATGTCATAAATGATTTTCCTGAAGGGGTGTGTGGAGGACATCACACATGGAGAGAAACGGCCTATAAAATCCTGAGAGCTGGATACTATTGGAAAAATTGTTCACTGACACGAATACTAAAGTCAGAGCCTATAACTCCTGTCAACTATTCTCAGGAAAACAAAAGCTTCCCACACTACCCTTGATTCCGGTCAAAAAAGAAGCTTTTTTTCAACAATGGGGTCTCAATTTCATCAGAGAAATCCATCTGCATTCAAGTGCATAGCATAAATGGATCTTAACTGCCATGGACTATTTCACTAAATGGGTAGAAGCCATTCCAACATGAAATGATACAAACTCAGTGGTGATCAATTTCTTAGAAGAAAACATTTTATCTAGATTTGGTTGTCCTCGAAAGATAGTTATTGATAATGCCCAAGCCTTCAAATCCATGGTGATGGTCAGTTTTTGTCAGAAGTACAATATTGTACTAGGAAATTCGACAGCCTACTATCCTCAGGGAAATGGATTAGATGAATCATCAAATAAGAGCTTGATCACTATAATTTAAAAGGTGTTGACTGAAAACAAGAAAGCTTGGCACGTTCATTTGAAATACGCTTTGTGGGAAAATTGGATAAGCACTAAAAAATCAATAGGAATGTCTCCTTTCCAAATGGTATATGGTACCGACGTAGTCCTCCCCATAAATATCTCTCTGCCTATGATGAATCTCTGGTAAGACTCGAAGGAATAACCTAATGATGTTGCCAGAAGAATAAACTAGTTGATTGAAGTACAGCAAAACAGGGCCGAAGTAGATGAGAAACTTCAGAAATATCAAGATAACATGAAAGCTTTGTTTGATAAAAAGGCCAAAGATAGGGAATTTCTTCATGATGACCTATTATTGAAGTGGGATGCTAGGAAAGAGGAAACTGGAAATCATGGCAAGTTTGATCACATCTGGTGTGGATATTTCAGGGCCGTAGCCTCCGAGGGAAAGAATTCATTCTTATTAGAAAAACTCGATGGGAAAATCCTTAACGCCCCTATCAACGGGCGCTACCTGAAACACTTCATGCAATAATCAGATCCCAAATCGCCATTGTATATATCGGTTTGATTTTATTTTTGATTTGCAGTTTTTCACTTCTTTGGTAAGTTTTTCTTTCACTATAGATAGGACCAGTTTTGTTAATTTCATAAAAACAGAAATATAAAAAACAAGTAACACCTATCGTTCCTTTTTCTTCAGAAGTTTATGACATTTCTCATGTTTATTTTTATGCAAAAGGCTTGCTGATAGTTGAGAGATAAGGATGTATCTGAATCCAACACTCACTTTTCAAGACATTAGCTTTCTCTCAAAACAGGTGATAAGTAAATAGTTTACTAGGTTGAAAATATAAAGAGAATCTCGAGTATGAGCTTCTGCCCTACTGACCCAAGTTAAATTTTTAAGGGGATACCACTAAGTATGAAGGAAGTCTTGTCCCTACAAATGTTGTCACCTGATCAACAACCAGAGGAATATAAGAATTGCATCCTAATCCTAAAAGTTTCCTCTGAGTTTGGATAAAATTAAAATAAAAAATAAAAAGACCTTAAAGAAAATATGAGAATTAATGAATAAGCTTGTGTGCGATTAACCTTGTTTTCAACAGAACTTTTAAATATTCTTTCTATTTTATTTTGCCCATCCTAAAATCTTTATTTACCTACGATTCTCAATACCCCTCCCTGGCCTTCATAAAGAGGAAGGGTTTCGCCTTAACTCTAAAAACTCAGAAACATGTCTTCAATAATGTTAGGCAAAAATTTATACATCCCTTTCAAATTAACTAAAAGAAAGTATATCTAATCTAATCCTAATAAATTTAGCTCTCTTATCTAGTTATAAACTGACTAGTTCGCTCAAGGTTGAACCCTAAAATTTAAAATCCCCTGTAAAATCTTCTCAATGGGTGAAGATGTATTGAAGATTGAAACAAAATTAGTTTCAGAGTATACTAAAAAATTATGATAGACCTTTCCTTGAATATCTTAAACAGATATCACCCCTTGTATGTTATATACAGATTGATTTCCCCCACTTCATGTATTAAAATATAAGACAGATGGTGAAAGGAAATTCATGAAATGATTGCCCCCATCTAGTCCAAGGCAAATGGTGAAAAGAAATTTGAAAATTTGATTGCTCCCATTTTGTCCAAAAAGAGATGATGAAAGGAAATTCATTAAATGATTTCCCTCATCTCAACATTTAAATGCAAAATTGCTAAATTGAAGTGGTGAAAGGAAATTCAATGGGAAAAATAGATAACTTCACCGGGTTATTGAATAGGCTCGCTGGCAATGAAGCAATGACTATGATATGTGTATGGTTGTCATATGAATCTACATGATATACTCTAACATCTAATTCTTTTTCAGTAATATTTACATTCTGAACTAACGAGGGATCCCCCTAAGAAATTATGTTACATGCACTTAAACTTGATGTGAACGAAATAGATCAAAACTAGATATTTCGGCTAAATTTACTTTGATTATCTTAAGCAAATCTGAATATAGTTTTAAGAAGAGGAATTTCAATTAGTCTAACTGAAGTTCAATGATTTGATGTGTTTTAAAGGTTTTCTAAGTTTCGGTTGAAACTCTTTTCTCAGAATGATCCTTTTCTGAATGTGTTTCACAAAAATGCAATAATGACTCCATTTACCCAATAAAGGCACTTGGTTTATTGTTCTTCGACGTCTCGCAGGGAGACACGATCCCTAGATGAAGCCTATGTTGGAACACATATATATTTATAAACTTTAGACTTTAAATAGATTTCATTCTCGTTTAAATAAAAACAACGTGCGCTTGATTCGCACCGTTTATGAAGTCTTCCATTCAATCAAATGATCCTAATCTCTTAGAAGTTATGGAGCCGCCTACTCTTTAAAGAGTCAAATCACTAAAGAATACTTCGGAGTTTCGAGTTTTGGAGTTTCATACTTCAGGTGTTTTAACATGCCTCAACTTTGAAGTACCGATACGCGAAAAGCATTCGATCCTAGTCACCATATACACGTATAATTCCCTAAGATTTAACACGTCACTGCAAGAAGCGGCCCTTCGAGAAAATGACAGAAGTTCTAACTTGTAAATCTACGAAACGTGAAGTCTCGAAATATTAAACCTTGGTTAATTAAAATAATCTCAATTAGTGGTAATTAATAGCTTCACACACTCGGAGTTCGGGTATTCACCATCCATCGCATTCTAAATTCACAAAACCCGACCTCTCGAAATGTCTTAAGCATTAAACAGAGTTAATTAAAGATTAAGGACAATTAACGAGTAATTAATCAATTCGTAGTTTCGAACATCAGGAATCATATATCAAGTTGTTATCGAATACCCCGAGGTCCGAAGGTCCGAAAAGAGATAAGGTAAAACATGATTAATTAACAGGCTAAACATCATTTATCTCATGTTAAGTTTTCATTGAATAATCGTTTGGATAAATTTAAATTTTCATCTATGTTTTTCCCGATCATGAACCACCAGCCATTAATGGCATTAATAGTCGATCTAAGGAAAATGATTTCAAATAAGATCCCAGATCATCACCCAAATATTTTCATTAAGGGAAGTAAACACATTGTCAGTGAAGGTATACACAAATTGATGCACTTAAGGTGAAGAAGATATTTCATTCTGAATTCCATTCGCGTTTTTCACAGAGCAAGCTTAGAGAGATAATAAGTTTTGTGCATTTTCTATGGCAGGTAACACAGTGCTGAGTTTGCTACTATCATGGCTCCGCAAAAAATGGTTAAAGGGTCAAGCCAAAACACAGATATCCTCTCGGACACATCGTTGAGAGTTGTGGAGACCATAAAAACCTGAACGCAAGTATGTGATATCCTACAATATGAACTGGACAACTATCCAAAAGAGTCAAATAATGAGGGTATCGAAACTCAGACAAAGAAGCTCAAATACGTAGCTCAATCATAGTTGCATAAGATAGCCACACGGCCAAGGCTCATGCCGTATAACGACATGATAGGCTGGGCCCTGGAGAACGTCGACGTCACGACCAGGACCATCTACAATTCATAGAAAGTTGTTGTTGGATATTTCCTCCCATAACATATACAGGTGATGTACAAATTGTCCCCAGCATTCAAACACAGTTATAATACCGCTTTCTTAAAGAAGTTCGATAAATAAGAGTGCCCATAAGGTGTAAATAATTACCCTGACTTGATCAAGAATTGGTGGGAATTCCCTGAGAAATTCATGAGAAGACACCCATGGCATATATGCCACTGCATCATTAGACTCTCATATGATGTATGTGTCCATGATTCTCTGTAGAATTTTCGAGACGGAAAACTCTGCCCACTTCCTATTATCATGGATATCGATCATGCACGAAGTTGCTGAGGGTTTTTCATTCAATTGGGCCAAGATATTATCAGATAGTTTGGCCAAGGAAATCACCGAATATCAGATGTTGAAAGCCAAAGGATGACCTGCCTCGTTTTATATGTCGGCATACCTTATGGATGTCATTTGTTTTATGACACCTTTTACTTTGATAGGTTGGAGTTGGACTCTGACCAATGTCGAACCAATACATATTTATCATTAGAAGCTACAGGAAGATAAAGTGAAAGATTTCTTCTATGAAATCTGCAATTATGTGGTGGTGTCAATGCATGTTGCTATATATGGGTACCCACCTCCCAAGATCTCTGAAAAAATATTGACCAACCTGGGGAAGATAGCGGATTGGTATATTGAAGATAAGTTTTCTTATATCGGGATTTTTGGTTGTTCGGTTCCTCGACATGCCTTGCCAAAGTTTCTACCAGACTGATTGGTGTGCTGTGAAGTAGCACATTAGACTTTGCTTGGGGGAATCAGCAAGGAAATGAAGGCAGTGCAGAAAAAGGTATGGCCCACTTTTCCCTTGCAAATTGGTATGTTTTCGTTGTTATATTTTGGCCATTCGAAAGTAGAGGTCGTAGCCTTGGAGGAAATCAAACTGGTCAATAAAGAATTCAAGAAACATGATCCTCAGAAGATCGTGGGAAATCACATGGCCCTTTGCAATTTGAAAATATACGAGCATGAATATTCTCCCTAGGATGATATATTCCAAGAAGAAAGATCCTATCGGGGAGTTTTTATCCGAGTCCAAACTCTGGCTCCAGATAAGTTGGTCAAATTCTATAATTTACAAAGGCACCGAAGAAATGGCCTTCCAAAAGTCTTGCAAGGAGAAACCCAAACACCCCTAGCTACACAGAAAATCGAGGTCCAGATTTTAGAAACAAGGAGCTCCAATGGACAGGATGATCAAGAAAATTTGGAGAAGATTGGGGTTTTGACTCAGAAAGGAGACACCACATTGACAAATACACCAAGTGATCGAGCTAAAGCTCAGACTGAGGCCTTGATAAAAAAGGGAGAATAAAAGCCACTATCCACACCAGGAAAATCAACTACCAACACAGCCGGGAAATAGCCATCCACCGAGATAGGAAACCCTGTCCAATCTATCACACCCTTACAGTTCAATAGAGGGAACCCAAGTGCCGAAGTAGTATTCATAGAATATCTTACACCTATTTCAGTCAAAGAGATGCCCCCTTATGACTTCTTCTTTATAAAGAGAAGGAGGGTTGTGGTAAAAAGAGAAATGCACCAAAAGGAGGGTGAAAATTTTCAATAGACATAGGGTGCTACTTGATGGACAGGCCTTAGAAGAGGCAGACTTCACTACAAAGGTGGGAGGCTCGCTGGGAGATTTTACTACAACAAACTAGTATTCAGTTGGGAACCTAAAAGAACAATTGAAGTAGAAGGATTTGTTGGTGATCCAATTGAAAAATCAAGTCAAGACTGTGGAACAGAATGTAAGGAGTGAGATGAATAAGATTTTTGAGCAGATCAGAGCCTGTTATAGACAAGAAATTCGACAGCTCAAATTCAGTTTCGACGAAATGCATAAGAACGCACAGGCAAGTAGAGAATGGGCCAGTCAGCAGGGAGATTTGGTAAAACGACTATAGGCCAAAACAAACCTAACTGAAAACACAGTTGTAGATATGGAAGTTTCCATGCTCAGGCACTGGAGGTGCGTAAAAAACTAAAATCAGCATAGCAAAGCCTTTTTACTAAGGTGGAAGTTGTGCAAAACCATTTTTGGGTGGTATACCAATCCTTAAATAACATTTTCTTAAAGGAGAGAGAGGCCATCACTTCTTGAGCTACTTTCCAGGAGGAAGTTATGTCATCAACAAAAGATGAAATAGCCATGGTCTCTATATTGTCTCTTTCGGAGGAAACTAGAGGCGATATAATACTGAAGACCTGGGACGCTAACATAGTTGAAAGTAAAAGATTAGCTAAGGAAGTGAAAAAAGCTTGTGAATAATAATTTCATTCACTTGAAAAAGAGTCATTAGGCCTCGAAAAACATAATATCTCTAAGGTCTCGGGGCAAGTTGACATAGCAAAAAATCAACTTGATTTCAAGACAAACATGGAAGAGGCTTGGGCTGAAATCTTGCAGTTGAAACAAATTGATATTACCCATATTCATAAATGGATAGTTAGTCCTAGTCTACAACTACAGTCTACATATTCAGAAGACACAATAATGGAAGATAGGTTGCCTCACTTAGAAAAGAAGTTGTATACTTTTGAGGCAAATGACACAACTGAACCTTCCAGATTGGTGGTGCAGTTTGTAGGCAAATGTGTGCAATGTGTCGAGCAGGGGAAAGTTAGCACGCCTAGGAACAAATGAGACGATGTGGGAATATCGTGTACTCAGATCATGATTAGATACCATCTATTTCTAAGCTGGAGAACAATAAGGAGAAACGTCTCTGCCAGCGCAGAGAAGAGACAAGGGAGATGCAAGTGAAGCGTTTCAAATTTCACATATTGTAATATTTACTGTTTTAGAAATAAGGAGAATTCCAACCGCTTAGGGTTGAGAACATTTTTTTTATAAATACATACTTCAAAGACTTAACACATGCTGCTTCTTGTCGTATTGTAACTAAGAAAACTTAGCCTTTTTTGAGTATTAATACAAGTGCAGATAGGGATTTCAAATTTTGTGCAGTTTGAGTTATGTGCTTCTTTTGTATTCCATATCTCTAGTTTTCTTTATGTTACTCCTTGATAAGTGAGTGGTTACAATTTAGTATAACATCTACTGTAATCACGTTTCATCGGTTATTTGATAAGAAAGAAGTTTTTCCTATGTCTTTGTTATTAGTAAATACAAGACCTGCAAACTACTTGGATCACTGTATCTTGTATCCTTTCAAGGGTGCATTCTATATTTTCTTCTATTGTAAACAAGGTAATATTCATCTGTCATTTATGCCTCATTTTGTTTAATAGTTTTGTAATTTTATCTCGCATCACTTGATTTTATTACTCGAATCAGATGACGAAACACAGCCTTTGTCATGTTCAGTTATTAATTTCATTTAAGGGTTAATTCTCATATAATTAACGGAGGAAAAATCACCTTTTAAAACATTCCTTAAATTCTTGATGCCTTGGCATTACTCTTTAAGCCTTAAGTGTAATATCAGGAACAACAATCGACACAAAACTGACACAAGAAAGTGATGTAAGATGGTGAATCAAATGAGTTTGGACTGACACGGGAAATGGAAAATGGTAGCAATGCATATGGATGGTTTGAAGTGAAATTTCTCTTGAACATGATGAGGCATGACAATTGACTTGGAAGCATTGAATCAACGAGTACCAAGAATGTAATGTGACGATTAATAGGAGCACTCTTCGACTGGACGAAAAAGTATGGAGACACGTGGAATTGGTATAACTCAGAGGCAAGCAGATTTCCCAATTGTAAGACGAGATGCAAACATGTGCCATGTTCAAGGGTGAAAACAATAACTGCCATAAAGGTTTCCAAAAAATTTGACCCACTTCAATTTTTACCCCATCCAGATAGATGGGTCCCTCTTTCTTTTTTAACGAGCTTGAGGAGGATAACAAATGCTTGGTATACCTCATCCTTTGGATGAGTCCCTTGACATATGTTTAAAAAACCTTAGGAAGGAGGGGTTTAGTTCCATATGGGTCCTGGAGATTAGACTCATATAGGTCCTTTGATGCATAGTTTTATGAGCCCAAGGAAGGTAAACTTGGTGGTTTTTCATGTTTAAAGAGCTTCAAGAGAACTTAAATACAACTCCATGGATGAATTTTTCATAAATTTAGTCTCCCAAGCCCGAAAAAAGTGTAAAACAATACAAGAGAGAACTCTTCTAATCATGCTTGATTATAGTGTTCCTTTTTCATAATTAGTCTTGTGAGGCCAAAAAAGAGATAAACTATCACTCGAAAGACTCCCTTTCAAACCTTTTAACAAGTGTGAAAGGAAGTAAGATCACTTGGAAATATTTTCATGTTTAGGGAGTCTGAAAAGAGCTTAAAGGAGATTCCAAAGAGTTCATTTTTCATATAGCTTTTATGATTCTGAAAAGGAGATATAATTATACTCGGTAAAATATTCTCATGTTTTAATGAGCATGAGAAAGATCAAAGACTGATCTTGGTAACCTATTCTCATATTTTTACGAGCACAAGAAAGAACAAAGACTAAGCTCGTTCTACAAAAACTATTACGTTACAATGGGAATGACCCTAGAGCGAGGATCACTCCTAGCAGCGTGCTTCTCTAGAGGGAGTTTTCCCCTATATTGCATTATAGAAGCTAGCAAATTTTCTCCAGTATGATGTCTGAAGGTTGGATACATGCCCCCCAAACGATGTTTCCACCGGTCACTCTTCTTATTTCCTCGTTTAGTTTTTTGGTTACTAATGGGAACATTTTCACTAGGCGAGGGAAAAGAAGGTCCGAGTAATCGATCTAGAGAAAGACTTAATTCTAATGAAGGAGGTTCTATTTCATTTTTTAATTATCTTGACATAGATGATGAACTCTTATCGTCGAAACCAGGTACTACCAAAGGACCAAATAATTCTAAGGATTGTCGCGCCTGAGTTGAAATCATGTTTAACATGGAAACCTATGCGGTGGGAGGAGTAGGAAAAGAGAAACCCCCCATGAGTGAGGAATCCTTAAGAATACCTACACCTACATTCCCAAAACCATTATGTCCTAGAAAAGGGACATTATTTGTTGCAACATTGTGGAGATATGGAGTTGTATACTCGAGTTGGTCAATAATGATAATCTTTCCTTGACGGGGAAATCATAAGATACGAAACATTGAATATGCGACAACATTCATTTCATAGAACCAACTATGACCATGATCCAAGTGGATATCGGTGGCCACCCACCTTTTCCAACTAGCTCAAAACTGTTTTCTGGCAATTTTGGTAATTTACTATTTTTAGCAGTTTTTCGGGTCCTGAACTTCCAGAGCCATTTTGAGTCCCTAAACGATGTTTTTTGGAAAAACGGGGAGAAACAAGCAATTTCCTTCACTTATGCTTAGATAAAAATTGTAGTCCTCGGATAGATCTTTCTAACAAGGTATCAAGCGCCCCAAACAAAGATCGTATGCAAAAATTTACGCCCCCCGGAAGTTGATGTATCAACTACCTCCATCAAGGCCTGCAAACCTTTTGGCTTTTCATCTTCCGAGGTTAGGGTTTTGGATTTTCATTATGTTAAAAATGCCCTTAGAGCCTCATTGTAATAATCATCTTCTTGTGAATGTGATTAACCGTCACATCTCTTCTCAGAGATAAGTTGCCACCATTCTAGCGAGTTTTTCACTCTGTATTTTTATAGTCTCTGTACATTTCTTTCAATAATAAAAATTGTGTATTATTGTATATCTGTGACTCTTGTTATATTTATGATATATCTCTATTATATTGTTGTCTCTCTTGCAATATCTCTGAATATTTTTGTGTTATATCTCCACTCTCATTTCGTGCCGAAAATAATCTTGATCAGTGGTATCAAAGCGAGTTGCTCTTGATCATTTTTCAGTGCATGTCCCCAACGAGGTCTGAGTATAGAAAGTTGGGTCTCAAGATTGTCTCTCTTGAATAAAATATCTCTTGCACGCCCAAGAAACCCTCCATGGTGGAAGAAAAGAAAAACGACGGAGTAGATGATCATATCAATCTGTTGCTTGAGCAAGCTCTCACGCGACAGAGGGACAAAATGATGGAGAATTTTTCCCACATCCTTCAATGTTTGTCGACAGCAATAGGTGCATATTCATCAAAAAACCACTTTGGAAGCACCTCTCCTTTCAAGGTACAAGTTAATTTTCATATTCTCGTATTTGAAGGTAAGATAGATACGGATGCCCTAGACAAATGGTTAAATCTGTTAGAAGGTTATTTCTCTGTTCATAATTTTTTCGACAGGGAAAACATCACCTTCGCACTCTTCAAATACCTCCCCCATGTCAAAAATTGGTGGGAAACTTACTGGGAACAAAGTTCCACAAAGGATTTTGGAATATATGGGGTCGAGCCCACTTCGGATTTTTCTGTGGACGTGGTAAAGGAACAGTATTACCTTGTTGGCAACTATGAGGACCAGTATATGAGATGGACCACACTGTGGCAAGAGAGGGGCCAAGCAGTTCCAGAGTTCACCAATACCTTCCATACATTGCACACCAAGCTGGGTATCAAAGACTTGGAATGACATTTGGTTCTAAAATATCACAGGGCTCTACACAGATACATCCAAACTGAAATGGATTGTTTGGACATCTCATCACTTGATTCTGCTTATCGATATGTTGTTAAAATCGAGAATAAATTTAAGCACTAGAACAAACAGGAGTTCGGGTCTACAAATCCGTAACAACCAAAGTATGAGAAAGACATCCTTAAAAAACAGTCTCCCGAAAACTAGTCCAAGCTACAGGAAAAAAAGGCCCACGAAAAGACGAAGAAGGACACCAGAAAATGGTGCGATTTCCACAAAAGACCCTAGAAAAACTCTGATGAATTTCGCTCAAAATAGTCATTGGTGGTCGAGATCAAAGACAAGGAACCAAATCCTGATTCGGAATTTGATTCTGAAAATACTGGTAAAATATATATCATTGAATTAGACCCCACTGCTATTGTCGGGACCACAACAATTCAACTAGAAGAACCAATAGATATTGAAGAGGGGGAGTGCCTTTTTCATTCACAGTTGTGGGTGAAGAGGACCCCGCTACATTTTATTGTTGATAGCGGAAGCGAGAAGAACCTCATCTCAGTAGAGGCCATCAAACAGTTGGGATTTTTGACAAAACCACATCCGCATCCATACATTATTAGGTGGCTTCGCCAAGGACGATATCTCTATGTCAGCCAACAATGTCGATTGTCATATGGCATACAGCCCTTCAAGGATGAGGTATTATGTGATGTTTCCCCACTAGATGTATGTGATGTTCTCTTGGGCCAGCCATATATGTGGAGACACCATGTTGTTTATGAGTCTCGACCCCGTAGTGTCATTGTTTCTCTGGGGGGTTATCTATACAGAATACCAAAGGTAGTTTCGACTATTGTTCCACCTAAAAAGTGTCGCAAGGTAGTATCTCATACTGCAAAATTCAGCTTCTTCACAATCTGTTCAAAAGGGGAATAGAAGGACACTACAACCACCACAGCCTCACCCCAAGCACCTTCTATCCAACATAAGCAGTTCGATAAGGTTGCAGCAAAGAGAAAAGATTCCTTCTGCACATCATCCTCTCATGTAGCTCAACTTTTTGAACAGCCTCAGCCTCAACATGTTCGTGATAGACTTCCACAAACTGAACAGCATGATGTCTCCATCAAGGCAAGCAGCTCACCAAGATTCAGATTCAGCAAACACTTTTTCCTCTCCCCCGGGCACTCAACTCAATGGATACCATTGCTTCCTAAGGAGGGAGGATTGATCCAGGTGGATATCGGTGGCCACCCATCTTTTCCAACTGGCTCAAAAAAAATTTCTGGAAATTTTGCTAATTTACTATTTTTAGCAGTTTTTTGGGTCCTGAACTTCCGAAGCCATTTTGAGGCCCTAAACGATGTTTTTTTGAAAAATGGGGAGCAGCATGGAAGTTCCTACAATTTTTCTCACACAAAAATTGTAGTCCTCGGATAGATCTTTCTAACGAGGTATCGAGATCCCCAAACTAAGATCGTATGCAAAAGTTACGCCCCTGGGAAGTTGACGTATCAACTACCTCCATCGAGGCCCGCAAACCTTTTGGATTTTCATCTTTCGGGTTAGGGTTTTCGATTTTCCTTATGTTAAAAAGGCCCTTAGAGCCGCATTGTAATAATCATCTTCTTGTGAATGCAGGTAGTTGTCACATCTCTTCTCATAGATAAGATGTCACCATTCTAGCGAGTCTTTCACTCTGTATTTTTACAGCCTCTGTACATTTCTTTCATTAATAAAAAACGTGTATTATTATATATATGTGACTCTTGTTATATTTCTGATATATCTCTGTTATATTGTTGTCTCTCTTGCACTATCTCTGAATATTTATGTGTTATATCTCCGCTCTCATTTCGTGCCGAAAATAATCCGGATCAGACCAAGTAACAAATTATAATCCAGGGGCGCATTGACCACTTCGATATCGATCAAAATGGTCTTACCCTTTAACACCACAGAGAAAGATTGCAATATTCCGTGAGGTTGGAACCATGTCCATCAAACACTTTCAGGGTGGTAGGAGACTAGGTAAGTGTAGGAGAACCAGTGCTCTCCAACAAGGAAAAGACATGACTCAAGTGGAGGATCCCTCATCCAAAACAATGCGATGGATGTTCTTTCCACCAACCAAAACTTAAATTTGGAATGATAAGTGGTGGAAGACCCTCTCCTTAAAATAATCTAGATTAAATGTAATCAGGCTCGACTCATCCTGATCCATGGCTCCAATGGCTGACAACAAGGTTCTGCATTGACTTGGACAGTGTTGTAGAACTTCGAGCGATGACATAGCACAAGGTGCTTGCACCAAATCTTCAATGATGTTGTATTTTTTGGCAGTGTGGACATTAGGATTAAATGTATCTTTTCTAATTATGCTCTTAGTCGGGTACAACGCTGCGTCAAAAATTGGTTTCTCAATCTAAAGAGGATTGGAAGATAGAGGAGGAGTGGAACTGGAGGTTTGATCGACAGCCTTCCCTTTAGTCTGATCTTCTGGAGGAGTATCATAGGTATTTTCTCGAGTCGTGAAATTAACCATCTTAAAAATGTACACCTCGGAGGTGCTCAATGAAGTATCCCCATGGTGGGAATGACCTACGTTTCCCTCTTACGGAGAGGAGAGGTTTTGTGCAACCAAATGTTGTTGTTGAACTGGTTGGGAGTGTTAGAAAAATAGGATCACGAAGCAATAAAATAAAAAAAAATGTGAAAATAAAACACATAAGATACACAATACAATAGAGACACAGATATACGTGGTTCACCCAGTGTGGGCTACGTCCACCAGAAAAATTGCCAAGTCCTTCCTTTATTATTATCCAACAAATGAAGGGATAAAACCTACAACACACCCACTGTAACTTCCTTTTCTTTCTCTCACAATCTCCTCTCTCAGAATACAATATTCACTATGATACATAGTCACAATACATTTCCCTCATAAAAGAGGGTTTCCTTCTAAGGAAAAAAACTCTAACATAATTTCTACCATTAGATATGTGACCTTATAATGAACAGTTCAGATTTACAATGAAATTACAATATACATTTACAAGGGAATTTTTCCTTCGGGGGGCCGCTTGCCCTGGGACCCCCCAGTCGGGGGAATAGCCCCCCCTCGGACCCCATAGGGGGGGTAACCCCCCCTTGGACTCCCCTACATGGATGAGTGTACATTCTTCTGGGGTGTAAAGTCTTCATGGGGTATAAACATGTTTGAAAACAAAGACCTATAAATCAGGAAGATAATCAGGCTCCACAACCAACAATCTCCCACTTGGAGACTAATATCAACAACTCCACCACTATTGTATTTGTTGGACTATGAACCTTCTTAGACCTGGAAAATTTCTCATCTTCACCTTCATGCTTAAAGAGCAACTGAAACTGAGCAATAACTCAGTTTCTCCCTGCTTACTCCCTTTGTTAACATGTCTGCAGAATTTTGGCTAGTGTGTATCTTTTCCAACTTCAAATCTCCATCTTCCAAGATGGATCGTATGAAATGGTACCTCAATTGTATATGCTTAGCATTTGAATGGAAGGCTGAGTTCTTTGCAAAATGAATGGCACTCTCACTTTCACAGTACAACCTGCTATTCTCCTTCTTCTTTCCCAATTCCTACATAAACCTTTGTAACCAAATAATTTCTTTACTAGCTTATGTAGTAGCAACATACTCTACTTTTGTTGTTGAAAGTGCAACAACCTTTTGCAGTTTCAAAATGCAACTTACTGTTGTTCCACATATATTAAAAACATATCCTGTGGTGCTCCTCCTACTATCTTTATCACCTTCCATATCTTAATCAACATATCCTTGTAGAAAAGTGTCTGAACCTCCAAAACATAACTCGTGAGTAGCAGTACCTCTCAAATACCTGATAATTCACTTTACTACCTCCCAATGTTCTTTACCTAGATTGTTCATTTACCTGGTCACAACTCCCACTGCATGTGCAATATTTGGTCTTGTACAAACCATGGATGATTTTAGGGGCTAAATTTCGCTCATGGGCTAATTTTCCATGGTTTTTCAAAAAACGAGATTCTCTATTTTAAAAATGATTTGCCCAAATTCTATAGGATAAAATTATTTTACCTTAAAAATCGCCAAAATTTTAGAAAAACTATATAAAATCCTTAGAAATTTGAATATTTTTAGAAAAATATGGCCAAACATTTATAGTTGGCATATGAAGAATTAGTAAGATTCACCAAGGTTTCTACATTTTAAAATAAATTCCCATCCTTAAAATCATCCCTGGTGCAAACCATCGCATACATTAAGCTGGCAATTGCTGATGAATAAGGGACCCTGGACATGTATTCTATCTCCTCATGTTTCTTGGGACACATTTCCTTAGTTAATTTGAAATAGATTGCCAAAGGTGTACTAACTGGCATTGCATTCTACATTGTAAACTTCTCCAACACCTTCTCTATGTACTCACCCTGAGACAATGTCAATTTGCGATTTTTCCAGTCTCATGTTATTCTCATGCCAAGGATTTTCTTTGCAGCACCCAAATCCTTCATCACAAATGAATTAGCTAATTTCTTCTTGAGCACATTTATATCCTGCATATTAGACCCTGCAACAAGCATGTCATTTACACACAATAGCAAGATAATATAGCTTCCATTTTCTATCTTTTTAAAGTAAAAACAGTGATTAGAATAACATCTACTATATATCTGCTCTGTCATAAACGTGTCAAACTTCAAATACCACTACCTTGGAGCTTGCTTTAGGCCATACAAGTTCTTTTTCAACCTCCATACCAAATTATCCTTCCCTTTGACCTCATACCCCTGCGGCTGCTGCATATAAATATCTTCCTCCAAATCCCCATGGATAAAAGTTGTTTTTACATCTAACTGCTCAAGATGCAAATCTTCTACTGGAACAAGACTCAAAATAGTCCTAATTGAAGTCATTTTAACAACAGGAGAAAATATTTCATCAAAATCTATACCTTTCTTTTGTCCAACCCCTTTACAACAAGTCTAGCCTTGTACCGCCATTTTTCTCCATCTTCTTCCTTCAACTTGTAAACCCATTTATTCTTAAATGCTCTTTTTCCTGTAGGAAACTAAACCAAGTCCCAAGTCTGGTTATTTACCAAAAAATCTATTTCCTCTTTCATGCCTTGCTCCCACTTCTTTCTGGTGTCTTCTTGCATTGCCTCTTTATAACATTCTAGTTCACCAGAATCAGTCAACAATAAATAATACAATGAAGGAGATTATTATTCAAGGGGTCTACTTAACCTGGTAGATCTTCTAACAACACTTGCAGGAGTTTGAGGCACCTGTTGCTCGTGTTTTTGTACATTTTGATTTTCTGGTTCCTTTGGAATTTCTTTTTCAGTAATCTCCTCAAGCACTGTGTATTCTGGTTTTTCTTTTTCTTGTTTATTTCCCTGCAACTGATCTTTTTACATGACCTTCTCATTGAATATGAAATCTCTACTACTAATGATTTTGTTATTTTCATAATCCCATAAGCAATAACCAAAATCATTAACATTGTATCTAATAAAGGTACACTTCTTGGATTTTTCCTCAAGCTTTGTTCTATTTTCTTTATTAATATGAAGTCTTCAAAAAAGAATAGTTTACCTTTTTACCTGTCCAGGCATCCTCTGGAATTCTACCATCCAAAGAGCTTGAAGGTCCTATGTTTATTAAATAAACAACAGTATCTACAGCATCTACCCAGAACTATAAGGGGAAACCAACATTCAATCTCATACTCCTTGCATGCTCCATGATTGTCATGTTCATCCTTTTTGACACACCA
>JASDQU010739742.1:423865-434062 GCA_032191745.1 Picea mariana | reverse complement strand
GTGAGGACAATAGTCCTCCCAAGCACCTCCCAACCTCCCTTAAATATAAATGGTTAACTACACACTCAACTTTACAGATAAATCAGTTCTTACCAGTCTTTCTTTGTTCTTTAATTCTGGTCTTCTGTTCACTATTCTGCTCCTCTTTTCTTTTCTTATTCAACATGTCTGCTCTGTGTCATGTCTTCTGTCATTCTGCTCTGCTTCTGTTCTATCCATCACGTTGCTCTTCTTCTGTTCTCGTTCTGCACAATTTTTTCACTGCTTACTATTCCTCTGCTCATCTTCTTTTTCTTACTGTTTTCCCATTTTTCATTCAGAACGATCAACCCATTCAATGTTACTCGTTTTCTTTTATACATTTTGTTATGATGGTTCCACTTCCCCTTCCAATGGAAAATCCGAAGACATCTGTCTTGGCAACTGAAACGCTAACCCATTCGTCATCATAAGATAGTTTCATTTAACTGATTCATTACTAAAGCGTTATTGTGTGATGAACAACAACAACCCTCCGATCAATGCCTGATCCAACGGTTCAGATCCCATCAGGATTTCACTCCTCGCGAATTCGGCATTCTCATTGTCGATATGCACTTGTACTCGGAACCCCCGATTCTCCGATCCCCGATGTGCTCATTCCCGAGCTTTAGCCCCTTCTGGCTACATAAAGGTTCATGTGACCAGCTATCATGTGACCGCCACCATACCACTCGTCGGGGTTTCGGGGTTTACAATGATAATGTGCATTCACCCCCTGGACTTGCAATATGCCGATTCCCGACATCCTCTGTACTCCTTACACCTGTCCTGCATTAACTCCTGGGTGGCCCACAGCCTATACCTCTTATCGGGAAATCGCGTATCGCGATTTCACGATGTTTGATGTTCAAATCTTTTGTCAATACCAAAACCCAATCCCCGAAACTCCGAACAGGGCTATGATCTACGGATCAGATTCATTCTTATCCAATGACTGTGATCACTTTGCGAAATCGCATTTCGTGATTTCGGAGTTCTTGATGCATTGTGTTCTTGACATATCAAATCCCGATCCCTNCTGTTGACGTGGGTCGAGTCGATGTTGATCTGACAGTTCAGATTCCGTCGGGATTTCGCATATCGTGAAATCGGGGATTTCGTTGTAGAGTGAACTTTGCATTATGAAGTCCCGATCCCTGAATTGCCAATGAGGCCTCCTGGCTGCCACGTGTCCATACAAATAAACGGTCCAGATCAATTCTTGATTTAACGGCTGCGATTAAATCGCGAAATCGCGTCTCACGATTTCAGGGTTTTCATTGTCGAATGAACAAGACATTTTAAAGTCCTGATCCCTGATTTGCTCCTTTGGGTTATCTCTCTCGCAACTTTTACAGATATGGCGGCCCTCGTTCTTTTGGGAAATTTGTATGAGATCCTACGGTCACTGACTCTTCTTACTTTTTCCTCTGTAAGCTCTTGCTGCGCGCGTTTTCTTCAAGGCTGTTCCTCCTGAGCTTTTGTTTTATCCTTCTTATCCTGTTGTCTCTACTATTGCCATTAATGACAACAACCATCACTGCATTCTATCCACTGAATTTTGCCAACAGACATACAATCATGTACCAGAACAGATGCAAAAGAACTACATGAGATGAGAGATGACACGGAAGCCTTGGAATTGGTTATCGAACAAGTCAAGTTTTAAACCAAGGAAGAAAATGAGTGCGCAGAAAGAATAAAAAAGGGTGTGACAGAAGTGTACAATCACATCCCTCACAGCGCGGAGGAAAAAAACACAAGCGTAGAGGAGAAAATCAAGCTTATTGCCAAAGCTATTGAACACTATAGAAAAGAGATTGAGAAGTGAAAAAAAAAATTGACTCCTACAACTCCTCCTGAGGTAAGAGCGTAGAAGAAACAATAAGCTTCACTCCAAATGGCAGCAATGAAGTAACAAGTCAGTGTAGCAGCAATATTGTTTGATAGAGCATCACAGATCTGGACTGTGTTGAATGAAGATGAGCAGGTCCAACAGTGGGATCAATAGGAGGATAGGATAAGTATATCCATGCACGATATTAAGAACCAACCGAAAATGATGAGCATCACAGAGTGCTTGAAAGGTAATCAGGACATGTAAAAGCTACATGCTAATTTGAATGCCGCTCAAAAAGAAAAGAAGGAGAGACAAGAAAAAGTAGAACCACTCCATGAGAAAGTAGCATAGTTGATTGATTAATTGGAGGAGGAAAAAAGGAATATGGAACATGCACGGACAGACTATCCAACACTAATCTAGGAAGAGATCACAACACAGTCAGTAGAGGCACGGACAGGAAGAGTCACGCAAGTCCAGGAAAAAGGAAGGGAGCTTGCAAATAAGTTCAAAATCCTAGCATAGGTTGTTCAGGGTGAGCACAATACCTAGGTGGCTCAGGAAGAGCCACAAGTCAATGTTGGGGGGCTATTGGGCGCATACCTATTTTGAGGAAATACTATTTTTGGAGGATAAAACCAAGAACTGGAAAAAGACAATAGGAAGGAAAAGTAACATGTTCGAGGAAAGCATGCAAGGCGTGTGTTGAAACATATATATTTTTCTAAAAATTTAGACTTAAAAAAATTTCATTTCTTGTTTAAATAAGGAAAAATGCACACTTGGATACCACCCTCAATAAAATCTTCAGATTAATATAATGGTCTAAAATCCTTTAAAAGTCATGCAACCGCCCTTTCATTAAAAATTCAAATCACTAAGACAACCTTCATAGTATTAGGTTTCGAGGTTTTGTAATACTAACAGTTCGACATACAAAGAACTCCAAAGTCCCGATATGCGAAATCGCAAAACTAGCTTAAATTAAATCGATTTAATTAAACAATTAAAATGATTAACGATAATTAACCTTATCGCAACTTCGTGTTTCAAGAATCCTTCCTCAAACGATAACTTAAACTCTTGATACCCAAAATCGAAAAATCATTAATTAATCATGATTATTTACAAAAGTTAAACATGATTAATATTAATTAATCAATCGCGATTTCGCGATTCAGGGATCATAGCTTTAACTGAAGTAGGATAGCTCGGGACCCAAAATCCCAAAATGGATTAATGTTAAATATAATCAATTAACCATATAAACTCAATTTATTAACAAAATAAAACATTTTTATTTTATCATTGAGTTTATGTTGATTGCGATACGGGGGATTTCAAATTTCTTTTCCGATCACAAAATATTGACCATTAATGTTATTAAATGACCAGCCTGGGGAAATGATCTCAAATAAGATCCTGATTTAATGCCCAAATATTTTTATTAAAATAATTAAACACATTGTCAGTGAAGGTATATGTAGGTTTATAGGTGTAAGGCAAGATAGATTTTTTCATTTTTACATTCACGTTTTGGTAGAACTTGCTTAGAGAGATACTCAGTCCTGTGCATTTTCTATGACAAATAACAGGTTTTTGAGAACTTATACCATGCCGCCATGAAATGTACCTAAAGGAACTGGTGAGATTTTGGGCCAGATCTCAGAGGTTTTCTCCAACACCTCACCCATAAGTGTAGACATAGTTAAACCTGGACGCATGTATTTAACATCCTACAGTACAAACTAGAAAACTGCCTGGATGATTCAAGGGACAACAAAAAGGAAGATTTATCTACCAAATAAAATATTATTTCTCAGTCTGAGCTGCATAAGGCAGCAACAAGGTCGAGGCTTTTACCCTACAATGATATGATTAGATGGGCACTGAATCATGTGGATATCCCAAATAGAACTATATTCAATTCTAAGAAAGTAGCTGTTGTGTCATTTCGGCTAGAACACATACAAGGGATGTACAAACTATCTCCAACACCAAACTTCATTTATAATGCCATTTTGTTAGTGAATTTTAACAAGAAAGAGTGTGATCAATATGGAAAAATCCTTTCCGACTTCATCAAGGAATGGTGTTCACGCCCCAAAAAGTTCAGAGATAATTCTCACAACATATACTCAATCTTATCACTAGAACCTTAGTTCATGTATATAGCCATAATGATGTTTAAACTCTATGGAAAAGAGAATACAACCCATTTCTTTCTACCATGGGTACCCATTATACACACAGTAGCAGAAGGGTATTCTTTCAACTCGGCCAAGATATTATTGGACAGTCTGGCTAGTGAAATTAAAGAATACCAGACACTAAAAGCCAAGGGGCAATCAACTTCATTCTTCATGTCATCTTATATTATGGACTCCATCTGTTTCATGAATCCTTTTCCGCTGATGGGTTGGAGCTGGACTCCCAATAGCGTATAACCAATCCATATTTATCATTTGCAATTATGGGAAGACAAGGAAAAAGATTTCTTCTATGAAATATGTAACTGGGTAGTAGTGCCGATGCAAACTGTTATATTTGGTCACCCACCTCCTAGAATCTTAGACAAAATTGTGGCTAACCTGGGCAAAGTGGCAGACTGATATATCAAGGAACACTTCTCATATATCAGGGTCTTTTGTTGTTCAGTTCCCCCCATATTCTTTACTGTAATTTTTACCAGACTGATTATTGTGTCGCGAGGTCGCATGACCAACTGTACTCGAAGGGATTAACAAAGAACTCAAAGTAGTGCATAAAAAGGTATGGCCATATTTCCCCTTACATATTGGCGCATTTTCTTTGTTGGATTTTGGGAACTCCAAAGTGGAGGCTGCAACTTTAGAAGAAATAAAACTAGTTAACATTGAATTCAAGAAGCACGACCCACAGAAAGTCGTGGGTAACCACATGTCCAGTTGTAATCTAAAAATGTATGAACATGAAGAGTCCCCACATGATGAAATGCTCTGAGGGGTGAAATCTTATCAATAGGTTCTAAGTCGAGTTCAAGATCTATCACCTGATCAAATGATTACGTTTTACAACTTCCAGAGGGACCGAAGAATTAGCCTCCCTAAATTATTACAAGGAGAAAACCCTATGTTTCGAGCTACACAGCAAATAGAGATAGGAAATCCATAAGTTGTGAGCTCTAACAAACAAGAAGCCCTAGAAAATTTAGAAAAATTTGAGGTATCGACTCAGAACGAAGATACCCCGGCGATAGAGGTATCAGATAACCAGTCCAAAGATCAAGAAGAGACACAAACGAACAAAGGATAATATAGGTCATTGTCTACTCCAGATAAATCAACTACAGACGCGACTGGAAAATAGTTATCCATAGAAATCGGCAACCCAATTCAAGTTATGACACCATTACAGTTCACCAGAGGGAACCCCGATGGAGAGGTAATAATCATAGGAGATCTCACACCTATTTCTATTGAAGAGATACCTCCTTCTAATTTAATTTTTAGCAAGAAAAGGAAAGCTATGATGAAAAGTGAAACATACCAGAAAGAAGGTGCAACTGTCAAAACGCACATGGTGCTATTGGATGGACAAGCTTTGGAAGAAGAAGACTTTGCTACAGAGGTGGTAGGCTCTTTGGGATCTTTTGCCACGACTAACCAATTTTTAGTTGATAATTTGAAAGAAAAAATGAAGCAGAAGAATCATATGATAAGTTAGTTGCAAAATCAAATAAGGACTACAGAAAGGAATGTCAGAGATGAAA
The DNA here is from genome assembly GCA_032191745.1 of Picea mariana. Classification (NCBI taxonomy): domain Eukaryota; kingdom Viridiplantae; phylum Streptophyta; class Pinopsida; order Pinales; family Pinaceae; genus Picea; species Picea mariana. The sequence goes on along the minus strand of JASDQU010739742.1, from coordinate 428,450 downwards.
TCAATAAAGGGATTGAACAAGAGAGAGCTAGTGATAAACAAGAAATTCAACTACTCAAATCCATTCTTGATGATATGTAAAAGAATATGCAAGTGAGTGAAGAACGAGATATTCAACAAAGTGAATTAGTGAAGACAGTATAAGCCAAGTTGTATTTGGATGAAAGCATGGTTATAGATATAACCATTTTTCAAGCATAGGCATTGGAATTATGTAAACAACTAGAATCAACGCAAAAATGCCTTTTTGATAAGGTGGAAATTATTCAAAACCATTTCCGGGTCATGAATCAATCATTGGAAAACATTTGTCTCAGAGAAAGAGAGAGAGAGAGAGAGGCTACTACAACGTGGATCAATTTTCAAGAAGCAGTTGTGTCATCGACTAGAGAAGAAATCTCTATAATTCCCAGATTATATGTTGCGGAGCAGGTCAGAGGTGACATAATATTGAATAAATGAGAGTCTAATATAGCCGATAGTAAAAGGTTAGCTAAGGAAATCAAAGAGGCCTGTGAATAGGTTTTTCACTCACTAAATAAAGAATCACTAGGCCTCAGAAAGGAGGATTGTATTGAATTAATGGGACAAATCGACATTGTAAAACATCAACTTGATAGATTCAAAGAATGTTTAGAAAAAGATCAAGATGAAATTTCACAGTTAAAACAAGTTGACATCACTCAGATAGATAGATGTCTAGTAAAGCCTAATTTACAGTTACAGACAATGACTGTTGAAGACAAAAGGATAGAAGACAAAATGCCACAATTACAAAGGAAGTTATAAATTTTTGAGGGAAAAGATGTGACAGAACCTTCCAGGTTAGTAGAAAAATTTGTAGGCAAGTATGTCGAATTTATTAAGTGAGGAAAAGGGGGTACCTCAAATAACCAATGAAGTAAAATGTATTGTATGAGAAAGAGTAAGCAAAATGTTCCAAGTTTTTCATTTTGTAACCATCACTTTTTAGGAGTAACGAGAATTCCAACCGTCTAGGGTTGAGAATCATTTTGTATAAAGACATATTCAAAAGAATGAAGAGAGGTTGGTTTTTTCCATATGTAATTGAGAAAAATCTTCTCAATGAGGATTAATACAAATATAGATCAAATATTCCACATTTCATTCATTTAAGTTATGTGTTCTTCTGTATTTCCACATTCCAACATCTTTTTATATATTTCCTTGATGAAGGCTTGATCACAATTTAGTACAACATCGAATGTGATTACATTTCATTTAGTTATCAGATAACAAACAATTTTTCCTCTGTATTTACTGTTAGTAAATACAAGACCTTTGAGTTAACTAGATTGCTACATTTTATGCTTCATTTAAGGTTATTCAATCTATTTTATTATTCTCTTACAAAATAATATTCTTCTGTAACTGATGCCTTGCTTTGTCTAACAGCTTTATGTTTTTCTCTCCTTACATTCATTTTTTTTTTTAATTTTAACTCATATACAAAAGACAGCCTCTGAGCTGTTATATTGTTATTTCAATTTAAGGAATTTTTCTCACATAACTGAAGTAGAAATAAGAAAACATTAAAACCTTCCTTATTTCTTGATGCCTGACATTATTATTTGAGCCTTAAGTATAAACTCAGGAACGCCATCTTTTTGGCGCCATTGCCGGGGACAGAGAAATGAAGTTATTTTCCCTGGGAGAATGAAATTGGTAAGTTTCTCTCTTTGATAGTGAACAAAGATTGAAATACATTATAAGGCTAATTTTTTATCTTTCAAATGGCGACTCCACAATTAATAAATTGGATTTTTGTCGAAGAAATACCAGAAAGAATCCAGATGTTAAACAAACTTCTCCCATATCTGACCTTGAAAAACATTTGAAACCAAGGGGATACCTTAAACAGACCACTGCATCAGCAAGTAAGGTTTATCAACCCAAATCTAATACTGAGGTTTTACTTGAGTAGTTAACTTCGCAAGAAGGTCCCACCCAACTCCATTTTAGAGAAAAATCCACTGATAGAATTGAAGCCGAAACCCTACAACCTGAGTTGGTCCCACCTGAGATTAAAGTTGAGATTGTTCCAACTGTCTCCTTTACCAATAAATATAAAAAATCCATCTCAACACCCACTTCAATTGACAGTTCATTTGTTCCCAAAGTCAAGCTTCCAACCTCTCAAAGTTTTTAAGAGTATATCTTATACCCTGACTCGACTCCTATTGGTTCTCCCATGTATACATCCTGTAAATCTGAGGAAAACAGTCCTCATTTTCCTGTTCCCTCTTTTCCAGATTTCCTGTCTCCCGACAATCAATTTTATGAAACTTTTTCGCTTCATCCATATGCAGCCAAAAGGTCACCACACCTCTTTGAAATCCTTCTCTATAATCTTCAAGTTTCATCCCCTATATTATCAATGGTTGGTGTCAGAGGTGGTGGTGGAGGTATAGGAGGACATGGTGCTAGAGGAGGAGGAGGAGGCGGTCAATTACCACCTCCACCTCCTATAATGTTTTATAAAGTAGCCGCTAGGTATGATCCTTTGGTCCTCTCAATTCCCCTCCATGAAAGCTATATGTAAAACTTGTCAAAGTTCACTGGAGAGAGAGACTTAACCGCGATTGAGCACATTAATTTCTTCGATCAATTTGTTGATATCCTTGGCCTTGCACACGAGGATGTTTATTCAATACTCCTAGTTCAAATTTTCAAAGGAAAGGTGAGAACTTGGTTCTGAGGGTTGTCGGCAGGTTCTATAGGATCATATGACGATTTAGAAAGAGTTTTCCTCAGACAATGGGGAGAGAGAAAATATCACCTTTATTATTTAACCGAGTTTGGAGCTTTAAGAAAGAAAAACTCAGAAACAGTTCTTGAATTCACTCAAAGTTTTAATAAATTATATAACAATATCCCAGTTGAGTTTAAACCTTCCCAACCTTCAAAAAAGGTAACTTTTGTTGGGGATTTCGAGCCTGATTTTGCTCTATTGTTGAGGGAAAGGAGATCCGCCGACCTCACTAAAATGCAGGAAGATGTTGTAGAAATTGAGTCAAATATGATGGCATCAATGAAGTTAAAAGATAAATTTGAAACGGAAAATAAAGAAATCATATGATATAGAGAACAAGCAGGACCGTCCGGGTCTGGAAGGTCCTCAGAAGATAAGATGGATGACATGGAAAAAATGATCAAAGAATTCTCGAATAAAATCTCAAAAATGGAATTGGACCAATCTAAGAATGATTTGTTACCTGGAAAAGATTTCATAAGGAACCCTAACCCTCAAATACAACAAATACAAATTAAGAACAAAGATCAAAAGATTCAGGCTCCATTTAAGAATGAAAATTTTATAGGGGGAGAGGACATGCGAAGCTTTGATGAATTAGAGCATGATATGAATAATTTTGATGATGATTGTCAAGAACCTTATTCGACGAAACAAGATTATGAAAAGTCTCTAAACACAAAATATTGGTCTAATAATGATGAAAGAATAAATAATATAGAAGAATATGCTTGTCAAGGAATCGCCGATAATATAATGGCCAAGCTTCAATAAAAATATAATCTAAGGCCTAGAGATAGAAATATCACAACTCCTCAACTGAAGAAAATTTTGTTGAAGAACAAAGATAATGAGACAACTCAACCATCATATGAGATACACAATGTCAAAACAAAAGTAGTCGGAACATAGAGTGTAAAAACAAAGACGGTTGAAACAAAAGAAACACAAACCGATAAATCAGAAAAAAGGGAGATAGAAAGCCAAACTAGAGAAGTCGATAAGACAATGGGAAATTTCAGTCTAGAAAATGATATTAGTAAGATCAAGATCCATGTACCTCTAGTTGAGTTGTAAAAAAAACCTACATATAGAAAGAAGATTGCTAAAATGATAATTTTTTCAGATACTGAAAGTTAGGCCGACGTCATAAATTTAGAAGATGATAAACCAAATATAATTTTTGGTCCACATTTTGAAGGTGCCAGAGATATTGTCGCCCCTTTATACATTCCACTAACTGTGCATGATCCTTTGCTCCATAATTGTATGTTGGATTCTGTAGCTTCCCAAAATATGATGCCCAAAGCTATTATGGATAGACTTGTTCTCAAAATTACTCGGTCTTATGGAGATTTGTATTCCTTTGATTCGAGAAAGGTTAAATGTGTGGGCATGATTAAATATTTAGTGGTTAATCTTGCGCAGATTCCTGTAAAAACTGTTCTGATGGATGTGGTTGTTGCTGATATACCTCTAAAGTATGGCATGTTATTATCTAGGTCTTGGGGAACCAAACTAGGAGGATCCCTTCAACTCCCCATGACATATGCTACAATCACAATCTTTGGCAGACAATTCACCCGCTTGTACAAAGAAACAAGGTTGGAATTTACAGTAATTGATCCACTGAATCTGAATAATTACCCTTTTTATATCGCAGATCAAGATTTAGGAAACTGTATTTTTTCGATTGATGATGATGAATGTATAGAAGAAAATTGTATAGAGAAAAATAAAAAATAGAAGAGACAAATAAAGATCTATATAGTACTGGAGTTTGAAAAATGTATTTCGATGTTTCTTCATCTTG
>JASDQU010739742.1:393981-413495 GCA_032191745.1 Picea mariana | reverse complement strand
TTTTTCAGATACTGAAAGTTAGGCCGACGTCATAAATTTAGAAGATGATAAACCAAATATAATTTTTGGTCCACATTTTGAAGGTGCCAGAGATATTGTCGCCCCTTATACATTCCACTAACTGTGCACGATCATTTGCTCCATAATTGTATGTTGGATTCTGTAGCTTCCCAAAATATGATGCCCAAAGATATTATGGATAGACTTGTTCTCGAAATTACTCGGTCTTATGGAGATTTGTATTCCTTTGATTCGAGAAAAGTTAAATGTGTGGGCATGATTAAATATTTAGTGGTTAATCTTGCGCAGATTCCTATAAAAACTGTTCTGATGGATGTGGTTGTTACTGATATACCTCTAAAGTATGGCATGTTATTATCCAGGTCTTGGGGCACCAAACTGGGAGGATCCCTTCAACTCCTCATGACATATGCTACAATCACGATCTTTGGTAGACAGGTCACCCGCTTGTACAAAGAAACAAGGTTGGCATTTATAGTAAGTGATCCACTGAATCCAAATAATTACCCTTTTTATATCGCAGATCAAGATTTAGGAAACTGTATTTTTTCGATTGATGATGATGAATGTATAGAAGAAAATTGTATAGAGAAAAATAAAAAATAGAAGAGACAAATAAAGATCTATATAGTACTGGAGTTTGAAAAATGTATTTCAATGTTTCTTCATCTTGCGAAGGAGTAGGAGATGGAGTGTTGTTTGTAGCACCTAGAGATGAATTTATTATCCCTTTTTCTTACAGGTTATAGTGAGAAATTGATTACACTAATAATGTATGTGAATATGAAGCCCTATTTTTAGGATTAGAGGCTGCCAGGAAATTGAAAATTAAAAACTTGGAATTCTATGGAGATGTGGAATTAATTATAAAACAAATAAATAGTCAATACGAGGCTAAACATCCAAGGTTGAGGTCTTATAGAAATTGTGCATGGGATCTGATTGAATTTTTTTTCTCATCAGTTAATGTTCACTATATCTCCAGAGGAGAAAATCAACAGGAAGATTCATTGACCAAAGTAGCCTCAATGTTTGAACCTCCTACTATTTTCAAATTGAAGTATCATACATAAATGAGGCATAGACCCTCAATACCAAACAATATACAACACTGGCAAGTCTTCGAAGATGATTATCAAATCAAACAGTTCTTAGAAATGGTGGATGGATTTGTTGAAATGCATATTGATCAGGAAAATCAGAATGACCCTGCTTGGATTATGTAGGAAGGAGAGCATACTCAAGAGTTTTAAGATAAAATCACTAATCACCACATGTTGTTATTGAAAAATAATCAGATCCATAAAGGTTTGATCCCTTTGGAGAGATTATTTAATCATGATGATATTCCCTTGAAGTCTACTTTACAGCCTCAACCTGAGGAGGTTGAAGACTGTGATATAGGCACCAAGGAAACTCTGAGGCTGGTTAAAATATCTAAATACATTCCTCCTGATATATAAATAAAATATGTTGAGTTGTTCAAGCAGTATAAGGATGTTTTTGCTTGGTCCTATGAAGAATTAAGAACTTATGATACCATCATAATCGAACACAAGATTCCTCTGAACCAAGGTGTTAAACCGTTCAGGAAAAATATCAGACAGATAAATCCTATACTTCTGCCTGTGATAGAGAAAGACGTAAAGAAGATTCTTGATTCCAAGATCATTGTCCCACTCAGATAATCTGAATGGGTTGCTAATTTAGTTCCTGTCAGGAAAAAAAATGGTGAAATCAGACTGTGTGTTGATTTCAAAAATGTAAACAAATCATCACTAAAAGATAATTATCCATTGCCTAAAATGGATCATGTATAGGAAAAGGTGGTAGGAGAAAATATAATGTCTATGATTGATGGATTTTCAAGCTATAATCAAATTGCAATTCATGAGGATGATAAAGAGAAAACCATGTTCACTACTCCATGGGGTACCTTTATGTATGATAAAATGCCATTTGGTTTAATGAATGCAAGAGCCACTTTCCAACGAGCTCTGGACATCGCTTTTGTTGGCGAAAGAGATAAGTTCATTTTCATTTATCTTGATTATCTAACTGTGTTTTCTAAATCTGATGCAGAGCAATTGTTTCACCTCAAACAAACGTTTGAGAAATGTAAGAAATTTGGTTTGTCTCTAAATCCCAAGAAATCTCATTTTGCAATGTAGGAAGGTAAACTCTTGGGCCATATAGTATCAAGAGATGGAATTAAAATTGATCCAAAAAAGGTCAAAGCTATAGATACTATAAATATTCCTAGGAATAAGAAAGAGATTCAGTCATTTTTAGGAAAAAATAATTCTTTAAGAAGATTCATCCCAAACTTCATTGAAATTGTAAAATTGATTACATATATGCTCAAGAAGGACAACGAGGTTAGGTGGACAACTGAATCCAAAGCATCATTCGAACATATTAAGAAGGTTATAGGTGAAGCATCGGTACTAGTAAGCCAATATTATATGAGAGAATTCTTTATTTTTTCATTCGCCTCTAAACACACCATTGCGGCTGTACTATTACAAAAGAATGATGAGGGTTTTGAGTAGCCAATTGCGTTTTTTAGTAAAAGTCTCAGAGATGCTGAACTAAAATATGATATATTGGAAAATCAAGCCTGCGTAATGGTAAAATCCCTTAAAGATTTCATAACTTATTTACTCCATTCTAAGATCATAGTTTATGTACCAACCAGCATTGTCAAGGATATATTAGTTCAACCAGATAGCAATGGAAAAATTAAGGAGTTTGACCTGGAAGTGAAACCGACCAAACTTGTAAAAGTTTAGGGCTTGGCTAAGCTATTAGCTGAATCAAATTTAAAATCACTCGGAATAAATCATCTGCAAGAGTATGAGGGATTTCTAGATATTGAAGAATTTGATGTTACTGTACCCGCAATCGAAATTTTAGAAAAAATCTCTTCTTTAGCTTGGTATAGTGGCATTGTTTCATATCTTTTGACTCTTCAATGCCCCAGTGACCTAACTCCATCTAAAGATAGAACATTGAAGTTACATGCACTGAAATATTGCATCGTAAATGGTAAACTATATCGGAAGGATCCTCTAGGTTTCTTACTGAGTTGTTTAGTAGAATCTGAAATAGAGAAAGTTATAAATGAATTTCACGAAGGAGTGTGTGGAGAACATCATGCATGGAGAGAAACAACCTACAAAATTCTAAGAGATGGATATTATTGTCCAAAATTATTCACTGATGTGAATGCTAAAGTTAGAGCTTGTAACCCCTATCAATTGTTCGCAAGAGAGAAAAAGATTCCTGCACTGCCTTTGGTTCCAGTTAAAGCTGAAACCCTGTTTCAAAAATGGGGTCTTGATTTCATTGGTGAAATAAATCCGCATTCTAGTGCTCAACATAAGTTGCTTTTGATTGCTACTGATTATCTTACTAAATGGGTAGAATCCATTCTTATGTGAAACGCAACAGACACAATGGTGATCAGTTTCTTGGAAGAGGACATTCTCTCAAGATTTGGTTGTCCTCACAAAATAGTTATTGATAATGCTCAAGCATTCAAATCAATGTCCATAATAAGTTTTTGTCAAAAGTACAACATTGTACTAGTACATTCCAGGGCCTACTATCTATAGGGTAATGGATTAGCTGAGTCATCAAACAAGAGCTTGATAACCATAATTAAAACAAATTTGACCAAAAATAAGAAAGAATGGCATGTACATTTGAAATATGCTTTATGGGCTAACAGAATAGGCACAAAACGATCCATCAAAATGTCCCCATTTCTGATGGTATATGGTAATGATGTTTTTTTACCCATAAATATTGCACTGCCCGTAATGAAACTTTGGAAAGACTCAAAAGAAGAGCCAAATGAAATCACCAGAAGAATAAATCAAATTATTGAAGTTCAAAAAAATAGGGCTGAAGTAGATGAAAAACTACATAAATATCAAGATAACATGAAAGCCTTATTTGACCAGAAAGCTAAAGATAGGGAATTTCTCCCTGGTGACTTGGTTTTAAAGTGGGAAGCTAGGAAATAATATGCGGGGAAGCACAGTAAGTTTGACCAGATCTGGTATGTACCATATAAAATTTTAGCCTCTGAAGGAAATAATGCATTCTAGCTAGAAAATCTTGACAAAAAGATTCTTAACGCCCCTATCAATGGGCATTATCTCAAGAATTTCATGCAGTAATACAGTTCCAAACTCTCATTGTACATACCGGTTTGGTTTTCATTTTTTCTTACAATTTCCATCCTTTCGGTAAGTTTTTATTTTCACTGTAAATAGAAACATGTTAGTTGATTTAATTTTTTTTTTAAATGCAACAAGTAGGTTTCCAATCAATAAAGAGTTCTTGACATCTTTCATGATTCATATTATTGTAGATATAGGCTGATAACCAAGAGACAATCTCTAATAGGAATCGATGCTCGCATTGAATTTCTCTCGAAACAGGTGATAAACTAATAGTTTGCTTGGCTAAAAATATAGAGAAAATCTGAGGTATGAATTTTTTCCCTGTCAACCCAAGTTAAAATTTTCAAGAAGATATTAATAAATATGACAAAAGTTTCATCTGTACTAATATTGTCACCTGATTTACAGTCAGAGGGTTACAAAATTACAACATAATTCTCAAGTTTTCCCCTGTAGATAAAAAGTAAAAATAAAATAATAAAAAATATAAAAATAAGGTTTTTAAAAGAAGAAAGCTAGCAATAAAAAGAACTTTTCTTCCTTCTCTTCAAAGAGGAAAAAAAGCTTCACTTTAACTCTAGACACTTAAAAACAAATATTCAACATGAGAATAGGCAAAAATCATGTTGATATTCCTAACTTTAACTAAAATACAAAGTATGTTTGGACTGATCTTAACTACTCTAACCCTCTACAAGATTTAAAATGATTGATGTTGCTCAAGGAAATTCCCTGGAAAAAACAAATTTCCCATGAAAACTTCCCAGTAAGCGAAGGTGTTTGAAAGTCAGAAGATAATTATTCTAAGGTAATCAAAGTGAATTAACATACCTCTATTACTAAAACATAAATAGATATCATTCCTGGTATATTTTATTATATACAAATCGATTTTCGTCACTTCATGTTTCAAAATTACAAGAAAAATGGTGAAAGGAAATTCATAAAATGATTGCCCCCATCTAGTCCAAATAGAGATGATGAAAGGAAATCCATTAAATGATTTCCCTCATATCAACATTTGAATGCAAAGATACTAATTGAAGTGATGAAAGGAAATTCAATATGGGAAATTAGATAACTTCACCAGGGTACTAAACATGCTCGCTGGTAGTGAAGCAATGTCTATGATATTTATAAGGTTGTTATACATATATTATAATGTACTCTGGTGACTAGTTTTTCTTCAGACTATATCTACATTCTAAGCCAAAATGAGACTCCATGTTTAAAACATTAAAATTACTTTACTTTGATGCGAATAAAATCAAACAAAGTTTGATGGATTGGTTAAGGTTGTTTTGATTATCTCAAGCAATTCTAAAATAAGTTTTAAGAAAAGGAAGCAATTTAAGACTGAATTCAAGATTGATGAATGATTAAGTTTTGAAAGTTTTTGGAGATATGGATAAAGTCCCAAGTCCTTCTATGTGTTTTATTTCATAATGTGTTTCAAAGAACTTCAATAATGACTCCATTTACCCAATAAAGACACTTGGTCTACTATTCTTCGCGTCCCGCAAGGAAACGAGATCCCTAGATGGAGCCTATGTTGAAACATATATATTTTTCTAAAACTTTAGACATAAAAAAATTCATTTTTTGTTTAAATAAGGACAAATGTGCACATGGATACCACCCTCGATAAAATCTTCTGATTAATCTAATGGTCTAAAATCCTTTAAAATTCATGGAGCCACCCTTTCATTAAAATGTAAAATAACTAAGACAACCTTCAATGTATCAAGTTTCGGGGTTTCACAATACTAGCAGTCAGACATACAAAGAACTCCAAAGTCTCGATATGCAAAGTCACAAAACTAGATTAAATGAAATCGAGTTAACTAAAGAATTAAAATGATTAATGATAATTAAAATTATCACAACTTTGTGTTTCGGGAATCCTGCCTCAAAAGATAACTTAAACTCCTGATACCCGAAATCGCAAAATCAATAACTAATCGCGATTATTTACAAAAGTTAAATATGATTAATATTAATTAATCAATCGCGATTTCATGATTCAAGGATCATAGCTTTAACTAAAGTAGGATATCCCAGGACCCAAAACCCCGAAATGGATTAAGGTTAAATATAATCAATTAACCATATAAACTCGATTTATTAACAAAATAAATATTTTTATTTTATCGTTGCATTTATGCTGATTGTGATACGGGTGATTTCAAATTTCTTTTTCGATCACAACATATTGACCATTAATGTTATTAAATGACCAGCCTAGGGAAATGATCTCAAATAAGATCTTGCTTTAATGCCCAAATATTTTTATTAAAATAATTAAACGCATTGTCAATGAAGGTATCTGTAGGTTTATGCCTTTAAGGCAAGATACATTTTTTCATTTTTACATTCTCGTTTTGGTAGAACTTGCTTAGCGAGATACTCGGTTCTGTGCATTTTCTGTGACAAATAACAAGTTTTTGAGAACTACTATCATGCCGCCATGAAAAGTACCTAAAGAAACCGGTGAGAGTTTTGGCCAGAGCTCAAAGGTTTTCTCTGACACCTCGCCCAGAAGTTTAGACATAGTGAAAACATGGACACATGTATTCAATATCCTACAGTACGAACTGGTAAACTACCCGTATGATTCAAGTGACAACAAAAAGGAAGATTTATCTACCAAATACAAGATTATTGCTTAGTTTAAGTTCCATAAGGTAGCAACAAGTCTGAGGTTTTTAACCTACAATGATATGATTAGATGGGCACTAGATCATGTGGATATCCCAACCAGAACTATATTCAATTCTCAGAAAGTAGTTGTTAGGTCATTTCGACCAAAACACATATAGCTGATGTACAAACTATCTCCAACACCAAACTTCATTTATAATGCTAGTTTGTTAGTGAATTTTAACATAGAAATAATGTGATCAATATGGAAAAATCCTTTCCGACTTGATCAAGGACTCGTGTTCACACCCCAAAAAGTTCAGAGCCCATTCTCACAACATATACTCAATATCATTGCTAGAACCTTAGTTCATGTATATAGCCATGATGATGTGTCGACTCTATGGAGAAGGGAAGACAACCCATTTCTTTCTACCATGGGTACCCATTATACACACAGTAGCAGAAGGGTATTCTTTCGACTGGGCCAAGATATTGGTAGACAGTCTGGCTAGTGAAATTGCAGAATACCACACACTAAAAGCCAAGGGGCAATCAACATCATTCTTCATGTCATATTATATTATGGATGCCATATGTTTCATGATTCCTTTTCTTCTAATGGGTTAGATTTGGACTCCCAATAGCGCAGAACCAATCCATATTTATCATTCACAATTATGGGAAGATAAGGAAAAATATTTCTTCTATGAAATCTGTAACTACGTAGTAGTGCCAATGCACACTTCTATATTTGGTCACCCACCTCCTAGAATCTCATAACAAATTGTGGCTAACCTGGGCAAAGTGGAAGACTGGTATATTGAGGAACACTTCTCATATATTAGGGTTTTTGATTGTTCAGTTCCCCCATATGATTTACCATAATTTTTACCGGACCAACTATTGTGCCATGAGGTCACACGACAAACTGTACTCAGTGGGATTAACAAAGAACTCAAAGCAGTGCAAGAAAAGGTATGGGCATCTTTCCCCTTACATATCAGTGCATTTTCTTTGTTGTATTTCAGGCACTCAAAAGTGGAGGCCGTCTCTTTAGAAGAAATAAAACTGGTTGAAATTGGTTGAAAGCATGGTTATAGATATAACCGTTTTTCAAGCAAAGGCACTAGAATTATGTAAACAACTAGAATCAGTGAAAAAACGCCTTTTTTATAAGGTGGAAATTATTCAAAACCATTTTTGGGTAGTGAAATAATCATTAGAAAACATTTTTCTTAGAGAGAGAGAGGCTATTACAGTACGGATCACTTTTCAAGAAGCAATTGTGTCATCGGCTAGAGAATAAATCTCTATAATTCCCAGATTATCTATTGCAGAGAAGGTCATAGGTGACATAATATTGAAGACATGGGAGTCTAATATAGCCGACAATAAAAGGTTAGATAAGGAAATCAAAGAGGCTTGTGAAGAGGTTTTTCACTCTCTAAATAAAGAATCACTAGGCCTCGGAAAGGAGGACCATGCTGAAGTAATGGGACAAATCAACATTGTAAAACATCAACTTGATATCAAAGAAAGTTTAGAAAAAGCTCACGCTGAAATTTCACAATTAAAACAAGTTGACATCGCTCAGATAGATATATGGTTGGTAAAGCCTAATTTATAGTTACAATCAATGACTGTTGAAGATCAAAGGATAAAAGATAGACTACCACAATTACAAAGGAATTTGTACATTTTTTAGGAAAAAGATGTGACAGAACCTTCCAGGTTAGTAGCACAATTTGTAGGCAGGTGTGTCGAATGTATTGAGTGAGGAAAAGGGGGTACCTCAAAGAACCAATGAGGTAACATGTATTGTATGAGAAAGAGTAAGCAAAACGTTCCAAGTTTTTCATTTTGTAACCGTCACTTTTAGGAGTAACAAGAATTCCAACCGTCTAGGGTTGAGATTCATTTTGTATAAATACATATTCAAAAGAATGAAGAGAGGCTGGTTTTTGCCATATGTAATTGAGAAAAGTCTCTTCATTGAGGATTAATACAAATATGGATCATAGATTCCAAATTTCGTTCATTTGAGTTATGTGTTCTTTTGTCTTTCCACATTCTAGCATCTTTTTATATATTTCCTTGATGAAGGCTTGATCACAATTTAGTACAACATGTACTGTGATTACATTTCATTTAGTTATCTGATAACAAACATTTTTTCCTCGATATTTTCTATTAGTAAATACAAGACCTATGAGTTAAATAGATTGCTACATTTTATGCTTCATTTAAGGTTATTCAATCTAGTTTCTTCTTCTATTATAAAGTAAGATTCTTCTGTAACTGATGCCTTGATTTTTCTAAAAGCTTTATGTTTTTCTCTCATTAAATTCAATTTTTTAAAAATTTTAACTCAGATACGAAAGACAGCCTCTGAGTTGTTATACTGTTAATTCACTTTAAGGATTTTTTCTCACATAACTGAAGTAGAAAAAAGAAAACATTAAAACCTTCCTTATTTCTTGATGCATGACATTATGCTTTGAGCCTCAAGTATAAACTCAGTAACAACAACGTGCATGCAGGGAAACCTAACCATATTAGGGATAGGTATTTTGTAGGAGATTGTAATGACTGATAAGCTGAAAATTAGTATAAATAAGTACCTAGGAGGTCTAGGTCGGAGTGGGTTTTTTGGGAGTTTCTAAGTTTTGTAATGTTCAATGAAGGAAACTATTGTAAGATATGATATCACTACTGTAATTTGTTGAGTTGTGTTAGAACTAGAAGTTGCCTTGAGATTGCATTCAAGGTAACCCCAGTATCCATCAATTTTTATGTCACAATGAATAAATTTAAAGGGGGTATAATGGACGCATCCTCATGATTATATCTCTTTAACTCAAAAAACTAGGTTGGTATTCATAAGTAGATGAGGTATTGATCTAACTTTTGGCAATAAGTTGTATTAATAGTGAGCAGGGGAGAGAACTAGGTAGAATGAAGAGGTATACTATGGACATTTGTTCTTCCAGCAGCCTAAGCAGAAAAAATTCAGAAGACAAGATCCTCTTGGCTCAGAGTTTAGTGAACTGAATGAGATTATCACTCAACTAAAATCAAACATACATCACAATTCAATAAAAAAAACTTGGCTGGATCATCCATGCCCAATTCATTCAGTTTTGAAGGGAAAATACGACACAAGAGACTGATTAAAACTGGTCGTGATGTCCCTGTGATCAAACCTACACCACAAAAACATAACTACCCTCGACTGGATCATCCATGCCCAAGTGTTCTAACACAACTGTTACAGAGAGATGGAAGAGAACTCACTTTCATTAGACAAGAAGTCTCAAATACAGATACGTAACTAGAAAATCAAATTCTTCATTAAAACTTTACAAAACGGGAGCGTAGCTCAACCATCGACACTAACAAAATATGAGAGAGACTCCTATATACTCAGAACCAAAAAACAGAATCCTGCCTAAGCCTTTGCACTGAAGGCATTACATATGCATGCTTCCTGGCAGACTGTGCATGTAATCTCATGTCAGAAGTGGGCTTTAATCAAACATAATCTCTCTTCAGAACGGACCTGCAGAGGAGTCGACTTGCTAACAATATTTACTTGGGCTTTCTATTTATGGTGGAAACAAGGTTCAACCGCCAGCACCCACTTCAATAAATTCCTTTCTTGGGATCAGGGAGGCCCAAGTCAACTTTGCACCTATAGAACTTAGTGGCCTCAACATTCTTCCATATGGATCTGAGTCAGATGCTTGCAAGGGAGGCCTGACAACGGATGTGGGCACTGGAGAAGTGATTGGAATGCTAGGCATGGGAAAGTGGACAAGAGATGGCTAGGTGGACAGTTTCAGATGTGAAGAGGAGACTGAGGATAGTGTGGGAGCCACAAAATCTGGGTTGAGGTGTAATGGGACGAAGGTGATGTGGCATGAGAAGATGACGAGGAAGCAGGGGGAAGACCATGAGGAGATAGGTAAGGGAATGGGGACACGACACATGTGGAAGTGTAATGGAGAGAAATGGTGCAGGTGGCAGATGATGAAAAGCGGATATGTTACAGGCGAGATGGTGAGTGGAGCACAGGTGTGGGAATATAATAGGGAGAAACAAAATAGGCGGAAGGGATAGGCATACGAGAGTGCTAGTGGAAAATAGGTGGCAGAAGGAGCGGGCAGTGGTAAGGGAGAGCGGTAAGCAGTCTACTTGGAGGGGGGGGGTAGCGGTAAGAGGTATTGAGCGGGGGAGGGAGGGGGGGTCTGAGTTAATGAGGAAGCACCACAATAGTGGGGGGCCCGTGCTAAAAAACCACCAAGTCAGACCATTTCCCCCTGTCGTTAAAGGTAAAAGGTCAGGTGGGGTCAGATATGAATCCTGCGTTGTATATCTGAGTGTGCAGATATCATCCGCTCAGATCTACATGCCCCTTAGTATAACGCACCCGGGCACCCAAACTTAGGATAAGTGGGTTTTTGGCGCACTTCTTGTCATTTTTTGCTATGGTGTCTTTTCCCAAGGAAAGAAAAACACCCCCCTACAAACATTGTGACAACATTTGGCTCCATGGGGGATGTCTTTCTCCCTATGAGATGCCAAGAACTCACAGCTTCAGTCACCTTACTGTTGGTTTGTGGAGTCGGCCAATAAAACAGAAAGAAAAGAGGCATTTACAATGACATCGAGGAGCCATGCATGGCTCAAACAAATAACTTTTTCAGAAAATGCCCATTGACAGGGACACCAAAAACTTCATCACCCTCCAAATTTTTCAATCTATAAGTGTTATTTGGAAATACCTCAAAAACTTTGAAGGGTCCAATCCAGAGGGCTTCAAATTTACCATGCTTTCCCTTGTCTTGTTTGGGTGCATCCCATTTGAGTACTATATCTCCCAGCTAGAAATCCTCTTTCCTTCTCTTCCTATCAAAGGCCTTCTTGATCTTCTATTGATGTTCATGTGCTTTGTCCAACATCTGCTCTCTAGTCTACTTCACTTCTACCAGCTGTTGTATTCTTCTGATCATATCATCAGGCTCCACTTGGTAGACTTGGTAGGGATTATTTTAGGGGATAAATTTCACTCATGGGCTAATTTTGCATGGTTTTTCCAAAAACGAGGTTTGTTATTTTAAAAATTATTCGCCCAAATTCTATAGGATAAAATTATTTTACCTTAAAAATTGCCAAAGTTTTATAAAAACTATATAAAATCCTTATAAATTTGAATATTTTTACAAAAATATCACCAAACATTTATAGTTGGCATATGAAGGATTAGTAATATTCGCCAAGGTTTCTATATTTAAAAATAATTCTTCATCCTTAAAATCATCCTTGAGTCTTGGAATAATTTTTTCACTGGAAAGGAGAGCTAAGAAGGAAATATGGCCTCAACTCCATACACAAGAGGAAAAGGAGAGACACACAAAGATCTCTTTTTTGTCACTCTGTTAGCCCACAAAGAAAATTTGAGCTTTGAATCCCATGCTTTCTTGTTGTCCTCTACCAGTCTTTTGATAATCTTTATATGGCTTTTGTTAGAAGGCTCTTCTAGTCCATTGCCTTGGGGATAGTAGTGGGTGGAGTGGATCAATGAAAATTCGAATTGCTCACATAATTTGACCAATGGATTGTCCGTGAAGGATGCATTGCTGTCAGTGATGATTTTGTTCGAACCACCAAACCTTGCCATAATATCTTAAAGGAAACCAATGACTACTTCGTGAGAAGCACTCCTTGTGGCGATAACTTCTATCCATTTGGTGAAGTAATTTGTTTCAGTTAAGATCCATCCGTGTTGACCACTTGAAGCAGGATGGATTTCCCCAATGAAGTCCAACCCCCACTACTGAAAGGGTACTGAAGCTACCACAGGCTTCAATGGAAAATACTTGAGTTGTTACTTCCCAGAGAAATTTTGACACTTCATAGAAGCCCTCATCTTTGCAAAGACATCGGTGAATAGGCTAGGCCAAAAGTACCCAACCCTAATAATTTTATAGCCAGTGGTTCTCCAGAAGTGATGTCCCCCACATCGGTTGTCATGAAAATCAAACATAATCTTTTGGGTCTCTTGTGGGTCTAAACATATCAACAAAACTCCCAGAGGGTATTTCCAATACAAAACCTAATCAATAAGGAAATATTTAATTGATTTTATCTTAAGATCTCTTCCCTTACTTTTTCCCATACTGGAGGTTGCAGCTCATGCAGAAAGAATATGATGTTTTTGTACCAGAGGCATCCTGCCAATGGAGGGTTGTCTTGTGGACCTGAATGAGACAATTCAACTTGTTGATTTTCTGAGCAGGCTCCGATGAAGTTGACCCCCAAAGCCTTGCAATTAGACTCGACAGTAACTTGGCTAGACATTGTTCTTTAACTAGTTTGGTAGGATTTATTTCCAAATCAAACTCAAGGTTTTTGGAAATCCACTTGCTCCTTCATCCATCTATGTCAGGCTAAATGAGAATGTCCTTCAAAAAAAATCGAAGGAACATATGAAATCATTCTTGAATGAAGAACATAAACTCTGAAATCTTTGAGAGCTCTTACCAAGGCATAGGCCTATTTCTCCATGATGCCATATTTCACCTTTGCATCTCTTAGTGCTCTGCTAAAACATGAAATAGTCTGCTCTAGCCCTTCAATGTTTTTATGCAATAAAACAGTTGCCACTGTATCAAAAGAAGCAAAATAAAAAATCATAAAGCCTTTGGAGTAATCAGGACTGATAAGAACAGGTGCCTCAATCAAATCCTTCTTGATTTGTTCAAAAGAATATCTAGACTCAGCAGTCCATTTCACTTCATTCCCCTTCCTGAGCATGGTTGTAATATGCTTTACCGATTCAACAAAATTTGAAACAAACCTTCCCAAAAAATTATTTTCTCTGAAGAAGGACTAAACTTCCTTCTTGGATCTGGGGAGGGACAAGGTTTGGATAGCTTCCACTCTGCATGAATCAATCATGACCCCCTCAGTTGATATTATATGTCCCAACAACGTTCCCTACTGCATGGAAAATAAATACTTCTTGGGATTAAGGGAGAGACCAAACCTTCTACATTTCAAGAAGACCCTTCTTAGATGTTGGCAATGTTGTTTATCATATCTGGAGAAGACTGTAATGTCATCCATATAGATGACCACAAATTTGTCCTTCTCTCTAATGAAGGAGATGTCCATGGCTCATTGGAAGGTTTCTCTTGCGTTCATCAATCCAAAGGGAATTTTGGCATACATGAATGTGCCCCAAGGAGTGGTGAAGGTTTTCTTTTCTCTGTCTTCAGGCATGAAAAATATATGATTATAGCCAGAAAATCCATCAATCATGGACATCTTGGATGCCCTTGTCACCCTATGCAATATATGTTCCATATTTGGCAAAGGGTAATTGTCATTCTTAGATATTCTATTCAGGTTCCTAAAATCGACACACAGTCTAATTTCACCATTCTTATTTCTTAATGGGATGAGGTTGCCCACGCATTTAGAATATCTCAAAGGGACAATTATTTGGGCATCCAACAACTTCTTTACCTCCCTTTCCATAATAGGCAACAACATAGGATTTATTTGTCTTAATTTATACCTAAATGGTTTGGCCTCCTCTTTTAGTGGGATATTGTGCTCAATGACACGTGTTTCGTATGTTTTGAGGTTTTCATAGGTCCAAGAAAACACATCATAAAATTCCCTTAATATCTCAGCATACTCAACCCTTTTCTCCCTTGACAAGTTGCTTGATAGCTTGACAAACTTTGGATCTTTCTCCATGCCAATATTGCACTGAGCTACCTAAACATATTTATCTACAACTTTACCCTTTACTGCCACATCATTTTTTTCAAATAATATTTCCAAAGGAACTAGTCTCTTTGGGATATGATTGCAAGGCAACTGAACTATATGATGATTAGCAATTTTTTTCAGAAAAAACATCAGCATGAGGATTTATTTCAGAATCAAGATCTTGATCGATGTGTAGTGTAGAAAACTCATCAATAGTCTCCAGGAATCTTGTGATCTCAAGATCATCCTCAAACACTTTATAATGCTTAACATTGTCAGGTATAGAGGGTCTATTTTTCACTTCTACATCATACTTGAGTTTAGGTGGCAGAGGGACTCTGAAATTACTTGTTGAAACAACCAGAGAATAAGCCATGACATTCTCTTCTCTTGGAATAAATGAGATGTTGACGGCTAAGAAAAAAATGTCAATGAGATCCCAGACTTCATTCATGTAACTTCTAAGCCAAGGGTTCTTGGATTGATAAAAATTTATGAGCTAATGGACAATTAACTCAGCATCCCCAAACATCGATATCTCTTTAATTCCCATGTCCTTTGCAGTTCTCAAACCCAAAACAAGAGCTTCATAGTCTGCCACATTATTGGTAGCTTCGAATTCTAACTTGTATGACAAAGATATAATTTCTTGAACAAGAGAAACACAGACTACCCTGACACCAACACCTTCCCTAGAAGACGCTCCATCAAAGAAAATTTTCCAAATAGAGATAATCGGAGGAGAATCTTCACAGAGAGTAAGGGACTATTTTTTTATTTCAAGAAGAGGTTCAGGGGCATCGATGAACTTCAATAAGCTAGATCCCAAATCAATATCAAGTGAAAAGATAGGATGGTTGGTGGGGTCAGATTCATCACTGATAATGTAGTCTAGCTGAGCTTCTTTGTACAATCTTCTATGCTCCCCTCTGAACACAAGAATGGTAGCATATGTGAGGTCCATATGTAATGTTCCTCCAAGATTTTTAATCCAAGATCTTGACAAGATAATTCCAAACTTGGGAGGAACACCGACCACCACGATATCCATGACCACACTATTTATGGGAAGCTAAAACAAGGTAAAAACCATATCTTTGATGACCCCAAGGCAATGTACCTTCCTTGAATCAAAAGAATACAAATAATGATAAGATTTTTTGATCTCTAATCCAAGCTCGTCCATGACAGCTTTGGGCATGAGATTATGAGATTCCCCTAAGTCCATCAAACAATTATGCAACACCTTGTCATGTATGTTTAGTGAGGTGTAGAAGGGAGGGGATGAATCATCTATGTCTTCTATTAAGGGAGCTAGAATGACTGTTGGATTTTCATCCTGAAGGTTTATTGAGTTTGTTGAATAAGATGAATGCTCGGGCTACAACAATTTAGAGAAGGATCTATTAACATCTTCGTTCTTGACTATCTCTAAAAGGGGTACACGGATTCTCATCTTTTGAATTTCATTCTCAAAGTTGAAAGAGGAGGGGGGATTTAGAATTTCTCTCACTTCTGGGACATAATATTTGGAAATAGGTGAGGGGTTTTGTGCCCTTTTATCCTTGTTTTTGTTTGTTGCGTCTTTGGTAGGCTTCTCTTCTATGGAAATTTGATCAGGGACATCGAACTTCCCTTCTTTCTTCTTATACCTGAGGTTATACTTGTTGGGATTACTATTGGTCTTGTCCCCTTTACTCAACTCATTTATTTGGCTGTCCATGAGGGACTCTTTGTATGTAGATTGAGTTAGATGGGGAAAAGGAGATGTGTCTCCAATACAATGGATTTTAGGATCAATCTCTTCCTCCTCTCCTTCTTCATCAGTAACTAAGTTATTTTGGAGAAGGGTTTGGATTTTCTGATCATCCCTATCTCTATTTCGGGGCTCTCTTGCAAGTATCTGAGGGGTATTTTTTGGTATTATGAAGTTTCCTTTATTTGCAGCATTTTGGGCACTCTTATATATATGATTCCCTTCAAAATTTATCTTCTCCATCTCTACAGAAAGAGATTTTACTAGCTTGTTCAATTCATCTACCTAAGGATGCGATGTAGAGGAACTAGAGGTTGAAGCTTCAGATCTACCCCTTCCACTGTATCTATCAATTAAATTTCTAATTTTGTCAACTACCAACACATTGGACTCTACTTCAAGGGTTGCATATTTCATATGAGTCAAGGAAGTATCTCTTCTTTCTCTTAACAAGAGGCATAAATCAGCATCAAAAGCACTAGCATAAGTAATTTTAGCAGAGTCTTATGTAGTATTTATCTCAACAGGGATCTTATTGTACATTTTGTTGAATCTCATGGAGAAATCAGAGACAGACTTTCCCTCCTTTCTCTTTAGGGACCCGTACTCTGTGATATAATACATAAAGTCTTTTTTACCCCCCCATTGTCTCAAAAATACATCATCTAAAGCTTCAATCCCATCAATGGATCTAGGGTTAATCCTCTAAACTATTTCCTAGCCTCACCATCAAGGCTCTGGACAAAAAATCTCATCCACATATCCTCATTTTCAATATTCAAATTGTCTACATAACTTTAGAAGGTAGCAATGTTCTCTTTGGCAGTTATGTCTTCATCTCCAGTGAACTTGGGCATGTATTTCAGGTAATCTCTAGCAGGGAGAACATTCATTGGTTGAGGTAGGATTAGAGGGGAATATCTTGCAGCCACTATGGCATCCATTCTATTCCTAGGGGGATTAGTGCCTGCCATAGGGATGATAGATAGATGATAACTGTGAGGAGATGGAGCTCGAACAAGGGAGACTGGGGGTGTGTTCCTGGGAAGAAAGGGAAACAACAAAGGATACAAGTAAAAATCTACAGGGCTTGAGGGATAAGAGTTTTTCCTTTCTGTAAAATAAACAACTCTAACCGGGGAAGGAGTGGTAAACCCTGGAGTGAGAAAATCTTCTGAGGTCCTGAGTCTAAACCATGGTACAACTTTATGGGACATAGGAGTGACAAGACTTTCTCCTTCCAATCCCATACCAAGAGAGGAGAAATCATCAAGAAGACTCCCAAACTTTAAGCTTCAAGAAACTCCAGAAGATGGTATAACAGGAAAAGGAGAAGAAGATATTGGATTTTCTAAATGAGAACGGTGAAAATCATAAGAAATACCTGGTTTAGCAGTAGAAGTACCTCCTTGAAAGGTCTTTCCATTTATGATAATTTTTTCTGGGTCTACTTCAAGTGTTGCTAAAGGAAGTTGTGGAATAGACCTCATGTGTCTACCTCTGGAAGCCACAACTAAAAAAATAGAGTCACCTTAATGGAGTCATCGGGTGGAAGATGCAATATTCGATGTACTGAGTTTTGATGCACCTTTAGAACCAGTAAGCCTTGTCATTCAATCCTAGGGAAAGTGTTCAATTTGTTCCCGGCAACAGTGCCATAAATGTTAGCACTAGAAGTCACCTTCAGATTGCGTTCAAGGTAAGCTCAGTACCCATCATTTTTTATGTCACAATGAATAAATTTAAAGGGGGTCTAATGGAGGCAGACTCAGGCTTATATCGCTTTAACTCAGAAAACTAGGCTGGTATGCATAAGTAGATGAGGTCTTGATCTAACTTTGGCCAGTAAGTTGTAGTAATAGTGAGCATGGGGAAGAATTGAGGAGACTGAAGAGGTGTTCTATGGACATCTGGTCTTCCAGCATCCCAAGGAGGAAATACTCAGAAGATAAGATCCTCTTGGGTTAGAGTTTAGTGAACTGAATGAGATTATCATTGAACTAAAATGAAACATACATCATAATTCAATAATAACAACTCGACTGGATCTTCCATGCCTGAGTCATTCAGTGTTGGAGGGAAAAGACACACAAGATACTGATTAAAACCGGTCGTGATGTCCCTGTGATCAAACCTACACCACAAAAACATAACTACCCTCGATTGGATCATCCATGCCCGAGTGTTCTAACATAGTTGTTACATAGACATGGAAGGGAATTGACTTTCACTAAATAAGAAGTCTAAAATACAGATACGTAACCAGAAAACCAAAGTATTCATTAAAAATTTACAAAATGGGAGCGTAGCTCAACCATAGACACTAATAGAATATGAGGGAGACTCCTATATACTTGGAACCAAACAACAGAAGTCTTCTTAAGCCTTTTCATTGAAGACATTTTGTCTACATGCTTCTTGGTAGATTGTGCATGTAATCTCCTGTCATATGTGAGCTTCAGTCAGACATAATCGCTCATCAAAACCGACCTGTAGAGGAGGTGAATTGCTGACAGTCCTTTCCTGGGCTTTACATTTATGGTGGAAACAATCTTCAACCACCACTGCCAGCTTCAATAACTACCTTTCTTGGGATTAGGGAGGCCCAAGTCAACTTTGCACTTGTGGAACTTAGCGACCTCAAAATTCTTCCATCTGGATCTGAGTCGGATGCTTGCAGGGGAGGCCTGACAGTGGTCATGGGCACTGGCAAAGTGATTGGAGCACTAGTCATGGGAAAGCAGATGAGATATGGCTAGGTGGATAGTTGCATATGGGAAGAGGAGATTGAGGATAGCATGGGAGGCACATAAGCTGGGTTGAGGTGTAATGGGATGAAGGTTATGTGGCGCGACGAGATGACAAGGAAGCAGGGGGAAGGTCGTCAGGGGATATGTAAGGGAGTGGGGACATGACACAGGTGGAATTATCATGGAGAGAAGTGGTGCAAGTGGAGGAAGATGAGAAGGGGAGATGCGACAGGCGGGATGGGAAGTGGAGGACAGGTGTGGGAAGATAATAGGGAGCGAAAAAATAGGGGGAAGGGACAGACATATGAGAGAGCTAGTGGAAAACATGTGGTAGAAGGAGTGGGCAGCGGTAAGGGAGAGTGGTAAGCG
>JASDQU010739742.1:357886-368892 GCA_032191745.1 Picea mariana | reverse complement strand
AATTTCATTGTAAATATGGACCGTTCATTATAAGGTCGCAGATCTAACGATAGAGATTATGTTAGGGTTTTTTTCACTAGAAGGCAACCCTCTTTTATGAGGGAAATGTATTGTGGCTATGTATGTTGGCGAGTATTGTATTCTGAGAGAGGAGACTGTGAGAGAAAGAAGAGAAAGTTACAGCAGGTTTTGTTGTAGGTTGTATCCCTTCATTTTGATGGATAATAATAAAGAAAGGACCTGGCAATTTCTCTGGTGGACGTATCCCGCACTGGGTGAACCACGTAAATCTGTGTCTCTCTTGTATTGTATATATTCTATGTTTTGTTTCCGCATTTGTTTTATTTTATTGCTCCGAGGTCCTGTTTTTCTAACAGAATCAACTATAGGTATGTACATATATTTATATAACACAAGATGAACACTTGTATATAGTTTAGGGAATTTATGTTCAGGTTTTGTTTCTTAATATAAACTTTAAATTGAAATATGCAAGAGAATCTATCAACATTGATGATGAAATATTAGAAAATGTTGATACTGACAAATTTGGGAAGAAAGAAGCTAAGCATTATATAAGATATCAAACTAAGAATATGTATAATACTTTTTTCAAAGATGAATCAGTAACAATACAAGCTCAACTTTTACTTTGTCTAGTAAAGTCAAGAAAGTTAAAAGAAGCTACATCATTATTGGGTATTCAAAACTCAACAAAAGATACAAAGATGAAACATAATGTGTTTGACAATATAACTAGTGTATTAAAATCTTTTGGAAAATATAGAAAAAAAGATGTCAGTGTTGCACATAGAGTGATACAAACAACATTTGTTTCATCTCACAATATAAAAGATCGTTTGAGACGACACATGGCAAAAACGATGGGAACATCAAGAAAGACATTTTACAAACATAGAAAATTTTGATTGCAAATAGATGCAAATGATGAACTGGCTTGTTGGACAATGATTTCTAGAAAACCCTACAAAGATAGACTTGCAGAAAATGTTAAAGAATTGGCCCGTAATTGTTAGTTGACAGAATCTCATGTTTCACCACATACAAAGGATGTGTTGCGACGAATAATAGCATGAAAACAATATGAATAACATCCAAAACATATACTATCAATGAAACAAATAAAATTGCTCAATAAGTTCAAAGAAGAGCACAAAGAAATTAATATTTCCATCAATACATTTGTTCAACAAAAACCATGGTTTGTTAGACCCATCATTGTTCGTGACACTTGTTGTTGTCGTTATCATGTGGAATTTGAGTTATATTACGAAAATTTTCTTGATTTTGGTAAAACTTTATGGCCAAGTCCACCTCCTCCTTCCACATTATGTGCTTTAATATCCGAAATTCTATGTGAAAGAGAAGGTGATGAATTATTTCACCAAAACAAATGTGTTGGTGGAAATAAATGTGATCGTTGTGGAAATCTAAGTTTGTTTCACTATGTTATCACCAATTCTTGTAAAGGGTATGTTTTCCTAAGAGATAAGCCCCTTTGGGTGGAAAAATGCGAAGAAGTCGGGTAAAACCCCACTTACCCTAGGTTGGGGCGCAAATGCACATTTGGTTAAGAGGAAGACAGATCTGGGCAGCTAAAATCTGCACGCCTAGATCTACGGTCAAGGTTGGATTCTGGAGCCCCCTTGCCATTCTACCTTTAGAGAGGTGGGGGGGTCTGGAATTAAACATGCATCTCTCAACGGTCTGGATTGGGGAGCCCAGATCTACAGTCAAGGTTGGATTCTGGACCCCCTTTGTCTATCTACCTT
This sequence comes from Picea mariana, assembly GCA_032191745.1. Taxonomy (NCBI): domain Eukaryota; kingdom Viridiplantae; phylum Streptophyta; class Pinopsida; order Pinales; family Pinaceae; genus Picea; species Picea mariana. Next base: position 367,099 of record JASDQU010739742.1, on the reverse strand, counting down.
TAATAGGGGGAGGGGGGTCCGAAATTAGCATCTTAAAGCGGGTCCCCCTTGTCACATCTCTGATTTCCTCCACCGTCCACCTTCTACCATCTATCTTCCACTCCATATCTCACCTCCACTCAGTACCATCCTGGCACACCTTATCCCCTTTCACTCCCTCTCTCTTTCCAACACCTGTCCCACTCCCTTCCACATCGTCTCGCCATAAGCGATGTGTCCTCCCTCGAAAAATCATATCCCATCACCTTTCCTCTTTTCAACTATCACCCTCCTGCCCCCTGTCATGTTTCTCACCCCTATCACTTCCTTGGTCACTTCTCTTCCCTCTTCCACGACGAGCATGCCAAATCATCCCTACCTAACCTTTGTTCTTACATTGCTTCCTATATTATGCCTCATTTATCACACCTACCTACGCGTCTTTCCAAGCAGTCGGTTGGCAGATCCAAGTGGCACCGTGAGAAGACCTCCACGTCCCGAAAGGCAGAGTTGACCAGGTTGTTCCCAATCCCAAGGAGGCAGTTATTGAAGTTGTTGTTGGTGGTTAGACATCGTCTCCACTATAAATAGAAAGCTAGAAAAGGACCCAAGACAGGTCAATTATTCTACGCGGTTCCAGTAGTTTGATTGCATCTGACATAAGCGCACGACCATCCAGAGACTACAAGCGTAGTCTGCTAGTAAACATGCAGACATAATGTTGTTAATGAAGAAGTCTCAGTTTTTCTATTGTGATTTGCTTTGGGTATATATATGCAATTTTGTCATTTTGTAAAGCATCGTTGGTAGAGCTAATCTCCCCGTTGTATGGTTTTAGTGAAGCATTGATTTCTCTGACCATGTATGTGCATCCAAGATTTCTTGTCTAAATGGAAGTCAACTTTCTTATTCACTCTATTTTCCTTCTAATGCTAAGGAGTTCATGATCGACAGATTCCCATGAACCATTGTGACTGTGTTATGATAAATGATTTGTTATAATGTTGTTATATTCCTTAGTTTCCTTGTGATTTAAATTCTAGAAGTTCTCGTGTTTAAATCATTCATCCTTGGATTGCCGAAAGGCCTAATGTCTTCATTCGACCTCTACATTTTCTCATTAATGTCTTCCTCCTTCTTACCCTTACTAAAAACTACTGACTGAAGTTAGACTAAGGCCTAGCTTGTTCATACATAGCTTGGTCCAGGATTCTGAGTTAAAACGATATCATTCTGAGTCTTCTCTCTTTTGATCACCCTTGATAAACAAATCGTGACATAAACTAATGGGTGTCAGGCTCTGCTCTTGCTGCAATCCAGGAGTGACTTCTGACGCAAACATTTTTCTGGTGCCATTCCCAAGGATGAAGTTGAATATTTTACTTGGGATTGAATGACATTGAACCTTTGATTCTGAAGATGCATCAGGCATCAGAGCCCTACAAGATTGCTACTATGCACCTAGAGACTCCATTGCGATGAATCCACTGTGACTAACCTGTTATTTCAGTTGTGTCTTTGAGGGGCAGACACGCACGGTCTCATCCACAGGTGCCTCTAGTTACACCTGAAGCAGATCCTGAGAAGCTTGTCAAAAAGGGAAGGGCCCTCAAAGGAGAAACTTTTGCTTCTAAACCAGGTATTTCTGATAGTTCTCATCTTCCTCTATTAGAAAATCCATTTTCTGTTTCTCAGTTTCCCAGCTGATGTGTTACTGAAGTTTCCCATTTTCTAAACTTTGACAGTGTTCCAGCTGATTTTTCTTCTCCTGGTCTGGGATTGGAGGGAGAAAATTTTGTCACTCCTATCTCCCCTGACATTGTAGCTTGGTCTAGACCTATGACCATAGGACATTTCCCCACTCCTAGCTTCACCACCCCTCCTTTTATTATTGTGGCTGATATTGCAGAGAGAGAAGCATCTTCTCATTTAATCACTGTACCCTTCTCTCTGAATCCTCCATTGTTTCCTTTTCTACCTAAAAGTTAAGCTCTAGTATCCCTTGTTCAAACTCCTTCTCTTCCTAGGTCTCCTCCGCCTAATATTCCTATGGCAGGAGAAAATCCCCCCATGACTAAAATGGAGGCTATAATAGCTGCTAGGTATTCTCTCCTTGTGTTACCTCAGCCTCTCAATTCCCTTCTAGAAGATGGCTACCTTAAGCAGTTACCTAGGTTCACAAGCGAAGGAGACATATCTGTAGAACAACACCTTGAAGCCTTTTATATTTTCATAGATGATCTTGTTATCATGCATGCAGACATAAGGATGAGGATTTTTGTCCATGTCCTTGAAGGCAAAGCTAGGAAATGGTTTAAGGCCTTGCCTCTTGGATCTATCGATGGGATTGAGGCTTTGGAAAATTCTTTTTTGAGACAGTGAGGAGATAAAAAAGACTTCATGTATTACATGCCAGAGTTTGGGTCTTTGAAACGAATGGAAGGATGTCTCTGATTTCTCCAAGAGATTCAATAAAATGTACAATAATATTCCTGCTGAGGTAAATCCCTCAAAAGCCTCTGCCAAAACCACTTATGCTAGTGCTTTTGATCCCAATTTATGCCTCTTGTTGAGGGAAATATGAGCCATTTCCTTATCTCACATGCAGGATTCAACTGTGGAAGTTGAGTCAAATATATTGGTTGTTGACCGACTCAGAAATAAATTAGATACATATATGCCTAGTAGGAGAGTTGAACCCTCCTCATCAGGTTCCTCTTCCCTTCCCCCCCAAGGGGACGAGGTAACTAAAGTGCTGAAATCACTTTTGGCTAGGATGGAAAGGTGGGAATTAGAAGGGAAGCCCATATATATAAATCCCCAAAGTATTGATAGCAGAGGTTTCAGGAGGAGAAATAATAATGTCCCTCAAATTATTCCAAGGGAACAAAGGAACAGAGATAGAGACGACCAAAGGATCCAAACCCCTCTTCAAAATAACCTCATTGTTGGTGAGGAAGGAGAGGAGATAGATGAGCTTAGACCTAAAATCCATTGTTTTGGAGACACCTCCCCTTTCCCCCATTTGAATCAATCTGCATATGAAGAATCCCTTATGAACAGTCAAATCAATGAGTTGGGTAAGGGGGAGAAGGCCAAAGGAAACAATCATAACAGATACAACCTTAGGTCAAAGAGGAACGAAGGGAAGGCTAATATTCTTGATCAACCTCTTGTAGCAGAAAGGCTTGCTAAGCCTATAGCGTGCACTACCAAGGAAAGGATCACTCAGAATATTTCTCCAACAGCCAAAGACCCTGTCTCTGAGGTAAGAGAATCTCCTAAGCCTCCTCCTTCCTTTAGTTTTGAGCATGAAATTCAAAAAATTAGAATTCCTATACCTCTCTCGGAACTAGTTAAAAATGAAGATTTCAAAAGGTCCCTCTCCAGACTGCTACAATCTGAGTCCCCCCATCTTGCCACAATCTCAATAAATCTCCAAGATGAAAAGCCAACAGTCATTCTAGGTCCCATGGTAGAAGACAAAGACGATTCATCCCCTCCCTTCTACACATCCCTGAACATACATGATAAGGTGTTGCATAACTGCTTGATGGATTCAGGGGCTTCCCATAACCTCATGCCAAAAATAGTCATGGAAGAATTGGGACTGGAAGTAACAAAGGCCTATCATGATTTGTACTATTTTGATTGAAGGAGGGTACAATGTCTTAGAGTCATCAAATACCTGGCAGTATCATTGTTTCAGCTACCCATGAAGAGTGTGTTCATGGACATTGTAGTAGTTGATGTTCCCCCCAAGTTTGGCATGTTGTTGTCAAGATCATGGATTAAAAAGATTAGAGGGACATTACAGATGGACCTCATATATGCCACCATTCCAGTATTTGGAGGGGAACAAAGAAGGTTGTATAGAGAATCTTAGATGGCCTACATTGTTAGTGATGAAGCAGACCCAACCAATGATCCTATCTTTGCACTGGATATTGATTTGGGGTCTAGTTTATTACAACTCACTGATGCTTCTGAAACCCCTCTTCAAATCAGAAACCATCCCATATTTGATCAAGAAATACCTCCCACAACTACCTCTATGTGGAAAATGTTCTTCGACGAAGCTTCTTCTAGTGAAGGTGATGGTGTTGTAGTGGTTTTTTGTGTCTCCTTGTCAGGAAGCCATTTCCCTGTCATACAAGCAAGAGTTTGAGACCACCAATAATGTGGATGAATATGAGGCTCTTTTTATGGTTTTAAGGGCTGAAAAAGAAATGAGAATTGAGGAGGTAACAGTGTTCGGAGATGCAAAGTTGATAGTTCAACAGATTAGAAATGCTTACCAGGCTAAGCAGCCTCGACTCAGAAGTTACAGAAATAAGGTATGGGACCTAATTGACAATTTGTTTTGGGCATTCAACATTACATTTATTCCAAGAGAGGAAAATACTTTGGCCAATTCCCTAGCTGTTTTAGCTAGCCAGTTTAAGATGCCTTTGCCTCCTAAGATCAAACATGAGGTTGAGATAAGATATAGTCCCTCTGTACCGAACAATATCAAGCATTGGAAGGTATTTGAGGATGATCTGGAAATCAGAAAAATTCCTTAAGTCTGTTAATGAATTCTCTACATTGCACATTGATCAAGATCGCGATCCCGAAGGTAAACCTCACCCTGAAGCATTTTTAAATAAAATTGCTAATCACCATATTGTTCTGTTGCCTAGCAATCACATTCCAAAAGGATTAGTTCCTTTATAAAGATTGTTCGATGGGAATGATGTGGCAGTAAAGGGTAGGGTTTCAAATGGAAAGGTTGATACAGCTGCGTGCAACATCGGCACACAGGAAGAGCCTAAATTCGTCAAGTTGTCAAGCAACCTGTCAAGGGAGCAAAGGGCCGAGTATACTAGGTTATTAAAAGAATTTGCCGATGTGTTTGCAAAGACCTATGAAGACCTCAGGACTTATGACACATCTGTAATAGAGCACAAGAACCCACTGAAAGAGGAAGCTAAGCCTTTCATGCAAAAGCTAAGACAGATTAACCCCATATTGTTGTCTTTCATGGAGAGAGAAGTGAAGAAGTTGTTAGACGCCCAAATCATTGTCCCTCTGAGATATTCTAAATGGGTGGATAATCTGGTGCCAGTAAGAAAGAAGAGAGGAGAAATCAGACTCTACGTTGATTTCATAAATCTGAACAGAAGCTCAAAGAAGGATGATTACCCCCTACCTAATATGGAAAACATATTGCAAAGGGTGATTGGTGCATCCAGGATATCCATGATCGATGGATTTTTTGGTTACAATCAGATATCAGTCCTGCTTGAGGATAGAGAAAAAACAAATTTCACCACTCCTTGGGGAACATTCATGTATGCCAAAATGCCTTTTGGATTGATGAATGTAGGAGAAACATTTTAGTGAGCCATGGACATAGCCTTCATTAGGGAGAAAGATCAGTTTGTGGTGATCTATATGGATGACATCACTGTCTTCTCCAGATCTGATGAAGAACACTCTTGTCACTTGAGGAAGGTTTTCTTGAAGTGTTGAAGGTTTGGCCTCTCCTTGAACCCCAAGAAATCTTTGTTTTCTATGAAGGAGGGGAAGCTATTAGGCCATATAGTATCAGCAGAGTGAGTGAGAATTTATCCTAGCAGGGTGGAGGCAATTCATACCCTATCACTCCCAAGATCCAAGAAAGAGGTCCAATCTTCCCTAGGAAAGATCAACTTTTTGAGGAGGTTCTTCTCAAATTTTACTGAGTTGGTGAAACACATCACAATCATGCTCAGAAAAGGAAATGAAGTAAAGTGGATGGCTGAGCCTAGGGAATCTTTTGTCCAAATAAAGAAGGCATTGATTGAGGCGCCTGTGTTGATCAATCCTAATTATTCCAAGGATTTCCTAATTTTTTCTTTTGCTTCTTTTGATACAGTAGTAGTGGTCTTATTGCAGAAAAATGAGGAAGGGTGAGAGCAACCGATTTCCTTCTTCAGTAAGGAATTAAGAGATGCAGAAATCAGGTATAAGATCATGGAGAAACATGCCTATGCCTTGGTGAAAGCTCTTAAAGATTTCAGATTCTATGTCCTACACTCAAAGGTGATTGCATATGTTCCTTCATCTTCTGTGAAGGACATCCTTATACAGACTAACATGGATGGGAGAAGGGGAAAGTGGATTGCCAAGATTCTTGAGTTTGACCTAGAGTTAAAGCCCACCAAGTTGGTTAAAGGGCAAGGTTTAGCCAATCTCCTGGTTGAATCTAACTGTAAGGATTTGGGGTTAAATTTCATACATATTCACTCAGAAAATCAGCAAGATGAGTTGTCAGATGGAAGTCCTCAAAGAAACCCCCTATTGGAAGAATGCTCCTAGTATAAAGATGTGATATTTTTCTTGCAGGAGTTAAATCCCCTGGATGAAATGGGGAAGAGTAAGGCAAGAGATATAAATCTCAATGTAGTCAAATATTGCCTTATTGACCAGATCTTTTACTGGAGAGACCCTTTAGGGGTGTTTCTAAGGTGTCTGAACCCATAGGAGGCCCATAAAGTTACGTTTGACTTCCATAGCAGCCTGTGTGGAGGGCATCATTTCTTGAAGACCACTGCCCACAAAATTCTCAGGGCTGGGTAGTACTAGACCACCTTATTCACTGATGTCTGCAGAGAAGTCAAATCCTGCATCAAATGCCAAAGGTTCTCAGGAAAGCAGCAGCTCAAATCTCTGCCACTAAAGCCTGTAGTAGCTTCAACACCCTTTTAGTAGTGGGGGTTGGACTTCATTGGAGAAATTCATCCTCCTTCAAATGGCTAGCAAAAGTGGATTCTGACTGCAATAGATTACTTCACCAAGTGGATAGAAGCTGTCCCCACCAGGAATGCTTCAGACAAGGTAATTATCAGCTTCATGAAGGATATTATAGCCAGATTTGGTTGTCCCAGCAGAATTATCACTGATAATGCTGCTTCTTTCAAGTCTATGCCTCTAGTTAATTTCTGTGAGTAGTTTGAGATTTCACTGATTCATTCCAACCCCTCCTTAAGGCAATGGGATGGCAGAATCTTCCAATAAAAGTCTAATCAAGCTCATTAAAAGATTGTTGGAAGAAAATAAGAAGGCCTGGGATTCAAAGCTCAAATTCACTCTATGGGTCGATCGAATGACAACAAAAAAGTCCCTAGGCACCTCCCATTTTCAACTTATTTACGGGACATAAGTTGTATTTCCCACTCAGCTGGCTTTACTTGTGGAAAAATTCTTTCAAGATTATGAAGGAGAGCCAGATCATACGGTCAGAAGAATTCATCAGTTGGTGGAAGCGTAGTAGACCGGGGAGAAGGTAATGGACATAGCTCGCAGTCATCAGAAGAAAATCAAGAAGGCATTTGACAGGAAGGTCAGAAAGGAAGAATTCGAGCTGGGAGATCTGGTACTTAAGTGGGATGTGCCCAAGTAGGACAGAGGCAAACAAAACAAGTTTGATGCCCTCTGGATTGGACCTTTCAAAATCTCTGAAGTATTCTCGAACAACACTTACAGGTTGCAGGATTTGGAGGGTGAAGAAGTTTTTAATGGCCCAGTAAATGGGCATTTCCTGAAGAAATGTTTCATTTAAATCCTTAGACGGCTCCTCTGTTTTTGTAAATATAGTTTTTTCTGTTTGTTTTCGGCTAAATAAATGACTCCATAGATCAACAGCAAGGCACTGGAACTGAAAATGATTCCTTAGAGTATCACAAGGATGACTCTATCCCCCATGGATCCTAATGTTATCACCAATTCTTGTAAAGGGTGTGTTTTCCTAAGAGATAAGCCCCTTTGGGTGGAAAAATGCGAAGAAGTGGGGTAAAAACCCACTTACCCTAGGTTGGGGCGCAAATGCACATTTGGTTAAGCGGCAGGCAGATCTGGGCGGCTAGAATTTCCACACCTAGATCTACGGTCAAGGTTGGATTCTGGATCCCCCTCGCCATTCTACCTTTAAAGTGGGGGTGGGGTGGGGTGGGCGGGTCCGGAATTAGACACACATCTCTCAACGGTCTGGATTGGGGAGCCCGGATCTACAGTCAAGGTTGGATTCCAAACCCCCTTTTCCTGTCTACCTTTAATAGGGGGGATGGTCCGAAATTGGTGGATTAAAGTGGGTCCCCCTTGTCACATCTCCAATTTCCTCCACCGTCCACCTTCCACCATCTGTCTTCCACTCCATATCTCACCTCCACTCAATGCCATCCTGGCACACCTTATCCCCTTTCTCTCCCTCTCGCCTTCCGACACCTATCCCACTCCCTTCCATGTCATCCCACCATAAGCAATGTGTCCTCCCTCAAATAGTCATATCCTATCACCTTTACTCTTTTCCACTATCACCCTCCTGCCCCCTGTCATGTGTCTCACCCTTGTCACTTCCTTGGTCACTTCCCTTCCCTCTTCCATGATGAGCATGCCAAATCATCCCCACCTGACCTTTGTTCTTACATTTATTCTTATCTTATGTCCCATTTATCACACCTACCTACAAGTCTTTCCACGCAGTTGGTTGGTAGATCCAGGTAGCACCGTGAGAAGACCTCCACGTCCCGAAAGGCAGAGTTGACCAAGTTGTTCCCGATCCCAAGGAGGCAGTTATTGAAGTTGTTTTTGGTGGTTAGACATCATCTCCACTATAAATGGAAAGCCAGAAAAGGACCCGAGACAGGTCAATTCTTCTGCAGGGTTCCAAGAGTCTGATTGCATCTGACATAAGCGCACGACCATCTAGAGACTGCAGGCACAGTCTGCTAGTAAACATGCAGACGTAATGTTGTTAATGAAGAAGTCTTGGTTTTGATACTATGAATTTATTTGGGTATATATAGGCAATTTTGTGATTTTGTAAAGCATCGTTCGTAGAGCTAAGCTCCCTGTTGGATGGTTTTGGTGAAGCACTAGTTTCTTTGATCATGTATGTGCATCCAAGATTTCTTGTCTAAATGGCAGTCAACTTTCTTATTCACTCTATTTTCCTTCTGATGCTAAGGATTTCATGATCGACAAATTTGCATGAACCATTATGACTGTGTTATGATAAATGATTTTTTATAATGTTGTTGTATTCCTTAGTTTCCCTATGATTTAAATTCTAGAAGTTCTCATGTTTAAATCATTCATCCTTGGGTTGCTGAAAGGCCTGACGTCTTCGGTCAACCTCTACTTTTTCTCATTAATGTATTCCTCCTTCTTACCCTTACTACAACCTACTGACTGAAGTTAGACTAAGACCTC